>DWON01007276.1:0-13073 GCA_018251015.1 Phocides pigmalion okeechobee
CGGGGTGGCTATAGGGGAGGTTGGAGGCCACTGGGGTTAGTACCCCGATACAGTAGTTGATCAACATCAGTAAAATAGCAGATATCAACCAGCAAGCAGGTTAAATCAGCTGTGTTTTATCAGAGAGTCCGTTTCAATATGCAATCAGGCTGCATCGGCCCGGTATTGCATGCCAGTTTGAGGTAGCAATCAGGTTGACCCAGCCCTATATTGCATAAGTCAAGTAACAAGGTATTGATATTGTTTGTGTGTATAACTTATTGTATTAAATCAGTACATTAAATGAACAAGATATTCGCCGTGTAGATTTTATATAAACAATTGGCGACAGATGTTTTGTCCGCTTGTAGTCTTGTAACGCCGACGTAAATACAACACTTTTGTTCGCCCCTAATCCATGCAGATTTGTAGGTACAAGACAGGTGTATATAAACCGCAAGCGCTTTATGCCACGCAATACACGGCAGCGTTGTACGCCGCAGGGTAAGGGTTAAGGATCTACGTGGAACTATAGAATTTACGAGTTCTAAGACCAGGTCCTCAAAATTGATTAAAGTTTAATAATAATTAAATTGAATGCGAGGTATCTAAGCGTCAACGAGGTAGTTTCCCGCTCGCAGGAGGCAATAAAAACGAGAATTCTCCATTAAAAGAACTCGTTAATCGCCGAAAGTCCATAAAACAAAATGGTGAAAACACGGAAGGTCTAATACGTCATTAGCGCCGAGTGGGATTACTCTAGGAATTGTTTTTTCACTAAATGTTCCTTCGGTAATGTAGGGCTGGCAAAAATTTTTTTTTCAAATGTTTTAACACTTTGACTGCAGCGCTAGGCGCGGATGTATTAGATCGAGTCAGCGTTGTGGGAGCGGCAATAAACTAGAGCTTATTTCTTTATACTGAAGATACGCGAACAATTCACTGAAATATTGTATTTTTAACATCTGTGTATCATCTACGACTATACAGACATAATGTTCGTCCCCAATCTTGTAGCGCCGACGTAAACACATCACTTTGTTTACGTTCAAGTGATTTGCCGTGACCACGAGCCATGCAACTGATTCGAAATATCGGCAATTAAAAAGCGTTAATCGTGAGTACCCCATATATAACATAATGTATAAAATCGTAGATTTTTCTAATCCCTACTATGAGCTGTAGCCTCGTAGCGAAGATGTTTCTAATCCCTACTATGAATTGCAGCCTCGTAACGAAGATTTTTCTAAGCTGGCAACCAGCCCTGATAAGTTAGGAAGTGATTTATGTTTTGATGTCGATCGGCGGCTTGCGGGGATTAGTCGGATTGCGATTCGACCGCCCCATTGGGATTCACGGCTTATTTTTCTAAGATAAGAATGAGGGATGAGTAAATGGAAAGTTTTAGAGAAAAATAGCCATTTAAATTTGTTTCTTTATTGTCGTTGGCAACATTGAGTGAAGATATATTCTTGTCAACTTTTAAGAAATAATTAATATTAAGAAATATTTGCCATTAATATATACATATTCTAAGATTATAATTTGAGGGCAAGCCGCAATACTATACCGTTTAAATTAGGTGGTATTTATTAAGTTATTGTTAAAATTACTTTGCAAAAATCTGTTAACACCGTGTATAGTGGCATATATTTCAATACATGCACTATGAAGATAGGAAAGTGGAGAGATAAAAAATATATACAACTATACTACGAAATGTAACATAATTTAATAGTATGGATTTTCGCAAAGTAACGCCTGATTCCATTGACTCCGACCAAAAGCCTGGGTAAAGCTGAAACCCTCGAGGTCCGAATAATCCCTACCCATTTCCTCCCCCGCCAAAGCTGACTGTACCGCTGGGTAAAAGTAACAGATCAGGTGTAGGACTTTGCCCTTTTTATGTGAAAAGTTAGCAAACGAGCATGCAAACCATCTGATGTTTAGTAGTCACAGCCCATAGACATCCACGTACAACCACAAACACGACCGAAATCTTATCTGAGCTCGAACGAAGATACGTTGCTACTCCTAAGGACTGAGATGGTCGCCTCGCTTCAAAGTGTAGTCGACAACGACACCTCTCCAACCGAAACACAAATAATGTTTTACGGCAGATTATGAGTAGTATTACGTAGTACCTCCCCGTTCTACCACATTACATAGCATAGCAAACCTTTTTGTCCTTTTGTACCTTTTTGTCAAAGCAACAACCAGATCTTCAGAAAAGTTTTTGAGAGGCGTTTGACCAGGGGAACTCTGACCAAAGGCCTTTCAATACGCTGTGTCCGACGAAGGAACGCAGTAGTTTCTCTAAATGTTTAGGAAATCAGTCACGTATCGTTTAAGCGCGAATAAATGACTTCCGGGACATTAACACAAATTTTTAACCACTGCGGAGCGCTGAATGAATAAATTATTAATTGAAGTAATGATTTTATATAACATCTTTATAAATATTATTTATTTGTTTATTTACTGTCAAAAAGATTACTTTATCACCACTTTAACCCTGCAGTGGTCGCGTGGACTACACATGCAGGCTACCCATACAAAATCCGTTTTATTTTGTAAACGGTAATAGTTAGTTTCTTGTGCTTGTGTTAAAAAAAGAGTTTATAATTCAGTTTTGCTGATTTTATATAGTTAAGCAGTAGTGATTATAATTCCATAAGTAGAATAAATAAGATTTTTAAAAATTGTTTCAATTTGAAAGTCGCGCGGTCTACATACGTAGTCCACGTATGTAGTCCGCGCGACTGCTGTTGTCTCGTTTAGATGCGCGACCATTGCAGGGTTACGTGGCTTGTCTCTTTGCGAAAACTAGCAGCCTACTATTAATCCTTACGGTACATAAATTATAAGCTTCCAAACAGGTAGACACTAGAAACAGGTTTAAACATTTTTTTTAACTGCCAATATAATTATTAAATTAATGCTGACTGGATACTAGATTATTTAATAATTACTAAATAAGTGGATAATACATACAAGAAATTAGCAAAGTGATTTTCTACACCAATCCACATTAAATCTGCCTGGAGCATGCTCTAGATTTAATGAAATTATGACTAAACTTACCCTTTATATGCCTTCTGTTGTAGTTATAACTCATATATGAAGCAATCCTTGCGTTTCGTTGGAAAGGTGTGATCTCCCGCTGGTTTACATATGAAACGACCATCTTAGTTCTTAGTGACGCATCTCGACTATGAACAGTCTTCCAGGATCGGAAGTGACAAGAGTGGAAACTCGAGCCGTTCTGACGTAGCGGTTTTGGAAAGAACGTCGGTCCAATCAATAAATTTTACTTTTTGAATAAGGTTACAAAGACGTTAAATATTATAAAAGTATACTTATTCTGCCACTGATTTAGCACTTACATTGTCAGAATTAAAATTTAAACAATAATGGTACCAAATTCATACATGAATTCCTTTACGGTGTATAATGAAGGCAACGATAGTACCTTCTTTTTCGAACTGTTTTTCTACTATATTGCTAGTATTTGATGCCAGATTTAAGTACATTACATTCCTGAAATTCTATATTGATCATAAGGAAATGGTGTAAAATTGTAAGCAGGAAAATAAAGAGAATCTGCCACCGCAATCAGTAATAAAGGTCGTTTGTTTATCAATTGCCAACCTTTACAATTGCCTACAATAGGGCATTACGAAAACATACGATCTAGGTAAACGGATAGTTGAGGCTATTCTAAGGAATAGTATTCACAAATAAAAATGAACATTTTTTCTAAATTTTACCAAGTAACGAGTACTCACGATTTATGATTTTTAATTGCTGATATTTCGAAGCAGTTGCATAGTTCGTGATCACAGTTTAGCTGGCTGGCTTGTGGCTCGCTTGCTGGTTGCTCTTGGTCAATCTAGTCGGGATTACAAGCCATGCACCGGGTTCGAAATATCGGCAATTATAAATCGTAAGACGTGAGTAATCGTTACTTAATAAGTAATAGTGACGATATTACATTAAAATGTTAAAAAACATTTTACTCATAATAAAGTAGAAATGTATCTGATGGTAAATGGTCACTGCCACTGTAATATTAATAATCAAGTTTACGTACATAACAGGAGTCCCACCTCAAATGACCCGAAGCCTTTTTACTCTGAATACTAAGATGAAAATAGTTGAACTAATTTTACAGAACCATTACGCAAAAATAAAACAATTTTACTGGCTATAACGAGTTTAAACCAAAAAGTTGAGACGCATTGCCTTGTACATCTTACAAAACAAGCTTATTTTAATCTTACTTCAAAATTACTACTACTAATACAATTGAAAACGAGGGAAAAAATTGACATCAAATTAAAACATTACTGTTTTTTGTTATAGAAAAGAATGGGTAATCGGTCATTTAACTTATTATGCAGAAATCTAAAATAAATCGTTTCTGACAATCTGCGATATTATAAAGTTTTTTTATCAATGTGGTTTATTAAACAAGACTGTAGTCCACTTGATGGTAAGTGATCACCGCCCTCCATGACCATCTGCGGTCAATTCCATAACAGAATAGTCTTACCTAAGGTCGACCACAGATGCAACGCTGATGGTTAAGCCAGTTATCTCCTAGACAGAAGACAACCGGCTAAAATTATGCTCACAGATGCGTTGCTACTACTGAGGACTAAAATACATCATGGTTTTGATAATGTGTAATCAGCCCAAGAATGAAACATAGTCTAGAGTCGCCGTCTCGGGTGTAAAATTAATACTTCCTTTCCAGACGTGACTTATTACGGGAATTAGGCTTAAATGGGTCGCTATGTGCACTTAATACCTTGGGAAGTAAGGAATACTTATAATAATAACCGTTGACCCAGAAAAATAAGGGTTTTTATACAAATTAGTAGCATACGATTTTAAATTAATATTACCATGGAATTTATACACTTCATTATATAATGGGAACTCACGATTAACGCTTTTAATAGCCACTATTTCGACCACGAGCCATGCAACTGGTTCGAAATATCGGCAGTTAAAAGTGTTAATCAGGAGTACCCGTTATATAGTAAAATAGTAACATTTCATCTCTTTATCGCTATAAAGTATGTTACTAAACCTTATTGATGTGATCTAGATTTTTTCACAGGTATAGGTGGCAGGAGACTAGATCATTTTGTTATGTGAGAAGAGCAGCAAACAAGCAAGCTGGCTCCCTGGTATTGAGTAATCATTGCAGCCCATGATCATCCACATATAACTCTAAACAGATCTAAACTCCTATCTGAGGTCGTACGTGGATGCTTTGCTACTCCCGAGGACTGGCCGGTTACTTATATACGAGTATATAGACGGCAACTTTTTTTACCACGCTTTTCTTCACAAATTAGCGTAATGAAAAGGCGAATGGGGGGTAATCTGATGGAAAACAGTCACTGTCACCTATTTGCTACACCAGAGGACGAGAAAGTGCTCTCTTTGCACCTATTTTAAAGAACGACTACTTATCACGGAAACAGAGGTCTCCTTCAAAGCCGGCGAAGTGACGACTCCTATGGTGTTCCAAATGTCCAGGCGGCGGTAACCGTTTTTGAACAGGTGGCCCGTCTGCCTTTTCGTTAGGTTAATATATTAAAAAAAGGTTGGAGAACTATGGTTCGACCAGGGAGGTACCACCGCAGCCCTCTTAATCCGCCGTAAAGCATTACTTGTGTTTCGGTTGGAGAGGGTTGCCGGCTACACTTTGAAGCGAGGCCACCATCTTAGTCCTCAGGAGTAGCAACGTATCTACGTTCGAGTTCAGATCGGATTTCAGTCGTGTTTGTCGTTGGACGCGGATGTGGGCTGCAATTACTTAACATCAGGTAATTTGCGTGCTCCTTTGCTACTCTTCTAACATAAAAAAGCTTACGTAAATGGGAAAAATATTGTTCCCAACATTTTATCTATTGATTTAGCTAGGGACACCATATTCGCAATGCTTTAACATAATTAAGAATTACGCCGCTATTCCTTAATAGACATGAGAAGCTAAATAAGGGAATTCCGTGTAAGTGAAATGACGAATTGTTTTTATACTATTACAGCTACGATATTTGGTTTAGATCTATAATTTTAGCGGGGAGGTACCATCGCTGTCTAATACGAAGTGAAGTAATTCTTTTGTTTCGGATTTAGTGCGCTTGCTAGGAACACATACGAGGCCACCACTATAGTTTTTGAGAATAGAAGTGGTATATTTCAATTGTCTTAAGCCCTGTTTGAAGTTGGATGTGGATATATGTACAGCGACCGCTTGATGTCATGTGACTTCCTTCTTATTGCTACTCTTCTGCATCTTCTTATTACGTCTGCTGACATCTTCTTTAAATAAATAAAATCTGTACATTATCCCCTCATTACATGCTTGCTTCCAATTGCTCCCAGAATGTTTGTTAACTATAGTCTACCACACCACAAGCCTTTAAGTTATAGTCTACAGTAATGACCAAGTGTAGATTGGTGTATATCACAAAACCTTTCAAAACTTTTATAGAGGTAACTACATTTCGTGTTTTTTTTTATATTTTAGTTTAATGAAAAGGCAGACGAGCCACCTGAGGGAGAGTACCGTCACCTGTAGACATTTGCAACACCAGAGGAATCACCAATGCATCGCTGGCTTTAAATTATGATTAGTGATTTAATTGTGATACTCACGAATCCAGTTTTTCTTTCTTGGAGACATTATTTTTCTTTGCTGTTTCACTTGTGTTAACAAGTGATAATTTTAATATTTTATAATTCATAAATCGTTGAGATTCAAAATTCGGAATGATAGGCCGCAGTTCATAGCCACTAGGTTATCTCCATTCATAAATATAACATAACATATACATATTATAAAGTGTCCGTCTGTATAAGAAAATAACTATTTTTTAGTTACTTACATCTTTGATGGAATAAAAAAATATACAACTGTATGAATAGTTATTTTCCATTTGGAAATTCACGACTCAATTTCCTCAGAGGATCGAAGAAGAGAGATACTGAAAAACAGACTTAATAATACATATGAATCTTAACTTATGAAAATGCAAAAGGATTTTTAAAGGCGGTAGAACTATAGTTCGACTGAGGAGGTACCACTACCACTCTCATAAGCAACCGTGAAGTAATTCTTATGTTTCGGTACGAGAGAATTGCCAGCTACCCTTAGAAACGAGGCGACCATCTAAATCTTCAGAAGTAGTAACGCATCTACAAATACCTCGGATGAGATTTTAGTCCTATTTAACGTTGTCGATATAGTCGATTACATTTCGATTGGAGAGATGCCGGGTTATTAAAACGAGGTGATTAACTTAGTCCTCACGAGTAGTCCGCGTCCTCGACTTTAGATTAGATTTCAGTTCTGTTTAAAGTAGTAATTGCATATCCAAGAGTCAGCACCGACTTACCATCAGTTTGCCTTTGTTTGCTGCGATTCTGACATACCAAAGGCTAATATATAGAGCCTTTAACGGCCTGAAAGGTACAAGCCAGCGAAACATTAAGTAAACAGTGTTCGTTATGGCTCTACTAGCATTTTACATTACTATGTCTGTTATGAGGCGGGCCGACGCGGTCTAACACTCGCGCGTCCATACTTGCACGATTTACTAAAAATAAAAAAAATTGTTCTTTAAATTAGTGCAGTGATTTTTTTGTGCAGTTTCGTAAGTGAAGCCTCTTGTGTTTAAGGTATTTTATGTATTATTTTATTATTATTAGTTAGTAATTTTTAATGTTTTATATTTGTATAATTTATTAGTTCCAAGAAACTTGTAAAAATGTGAATATTTTTTGTGTCATTCGATTATTTCAATATTTTGAAATGCTGGTTTTTGTAAATAAAATATGATTACTTTAAGAATATAATTTAATGAATACAGAAAAAAATTACGTGTTACGTTTACACTAAAGTATAAAAACGTAAGTTTGAATATTTTTGTTGATAATCATTCGGTTATTACGATTCCTTTATGAAATATAATTCATTAAATTTTTCATGCGTTATATTTAGGTATTTACCTGCTTAGAAAATGACAATACTTTTTGTACATACCGTTATTTCGATTTCATTTAAATAACTTTAATTGATGTTTTTTCTCAATAAAACATGAATACTATATAAATAATATCTTATACTTTGATATAATACTTGAACCTTTTAAGAAAAAAATGTTTGCCAATAATAAATCATGATAAATAGTGTTATTTAAGTTAATATTTAAGTATTTATGATACAATGACTAATTAATAACAACTCAGAAAAACGGAACGGAAACGGAAACGTAACCATATGGGTCTAATACGCAGAGGGATACTGGTTCAATTCCCGGTCAAGCAGACATTTGAATGATGAATTTAGATTTCTATTCTGGGTCTGGGTGGTTGTGTATTTGTCTATGTATGCGTGCATTGCACTCCCGACACAGTGAATTCTAGTATGGGGCTATGTGTAAAAAGCGTTAATCAAAATGTTGAAGTGAAAATTTTAAATAACTAAAATAGTTAAATATAATTTATAAATACCATATTAAAGTACAATTTTGATTATGAATAGTTTAGCGTAACGAACACATCTAAAACGTAGTGTTATTAAAGTTTGACTTTGTTTGTCGTGAACATTATATAAGTCCTGATAACTACGGATATCTTTTTAAAAGTTATTATAATTAACAAGTGGAATTAAAATTTATATTTTTTACATAGTGTTTAGAAAAAGTTAAATGTAATGATACAATTAAAATATTTTTTTGAGAATTAAAAAATATATATTTATAATGACGAAAATTATTAAATTAATTATAATAAAAGCCTAACCTAAACAATCTAAAGGGAGTTCGAGCCCATGCGGCATGGTTCCAAGTACTCTAGCTGTATTCCCGCGTTGAATAGCAATCGCAATTCTCTGCGCGAGATATGAATCAGCCGTCTTGTCAACGGCGGCGTCGATCAAACGTGGTACTAATTGTTTGAAATTTTTTGTATACAATTAAAGTATAATTTTAAAATAAATGGTCAGTTTAAAAGCATTTGACAGAAGAGTTAAAATTCAAATTCAAAAATTAAATATATTTTCATTACACGTACATTACACTTGATAAACGTCAAGGGTACAATGTAAAATCAATACATCGGCTTTGAGCGCCTGTTGACTAAGGTTGACCAGGAGAAAAAGTTTGGCACTAACGTTCAGTAATCAATTTTGGTGTAGTTTGATAGTTTCTCCTATTTAAGGTGTCACTCGAACTCAGAGCCATAAGCGATATTATATTCATTTTATTTAGTTCAGTTATAATACCTCTAGAAACACAATATTCCATTTACGAATTAAATGAAACGAGATCTAATTAAATCTAATCAAAATAATTACGTCAAAATGAATTAAATTCAATTAATACATGTTAATGAGAAATAGATAATACCAAATTAAATACACCGAATGAATTGACGAGTGTTGCTTCCATGAATACTTTATATCTATCCTCTATCAGTACAAATAACATTGTAACAGATCGCTGTACATGGGAGATATATAAGAGAAACTATTAACGGACCTATAGTAACGTAATAGAACCAAAAACAATAATTGTTAGAATTTTCCTCTCTTTGTGCGTTTGTGCGCGAAAATCTCAAGAACAACTAAACCGATTTCGGTGCGATTTTCACTACTGTATTGCATTAACCTTCATTTAACATATAATGTTCGTTTTATGTCAATCGGTCTATAAATAAAAAAGTTATGTTAATTTTAAATTTGCGTGTTTGATTATATGAGAACATTTTGCTCTTAGAAAATCTGGAAAAAGAAAAAATTGAGTTTACACGAATTATTGAATTGAATTCCACTTGAACGAAGTCGCGGGAATCATCTGTTTCTGTAATAAATACATAATGAATTATATTAACTTGATAAAATTAAGAATATTTATCTCAAAAATCTCAGTAGCAAGGCCACAAACACATCAATCTTGTGTGAATCATTATGTAAATGTGGGTGTTATCACTTGCAGCCATTTTTATACACTTAATAAGACTTTATTACATGATAATATACTCTTAAATATATCGTTCCCATAGCGATACATTGACACATCTATATTTTATGAATATTGCAGAAATAAGAATCAAATATTGATGGAGTGTCTAAAGTAAGTCTTAAGAATCTCGGGATAGTAATAATATTCATTATGAACTAATGTCGTTGCGGAATTTATACATTTTACTATATGACGGTTAGTCACAATTAAAGCTTTTTAATTGCCCTTTCAGCCGTGACCACGAGCCATGCAACTGGTTCGATATATTTGCTAATAAAAAGTGTTAATCGTGAGTACCCGTTATATAATAAAGCAGGCGACCCGGCCCAGCTTCGCTCGAGTAATAGTTACATTGATTTACATTTTTGTTTCATACAGTTATCCAGTCATTACCTAGTTGCAAAAACTAACAATTAGAAACATATATTTGTAACGACGACTGAATTACCATATTAAATTTAACTATTTAATTTCTCGCTCAATTTACAAAAAACTTAACCTATTATGCACCAAAACCTTCTTAGGAGTCACTCTATCCGTTGTTGAAAACTGTGAGAAAACAATCCAGTACTTTTTGAGTTTAGCACGAACAGATAGATAGACAGACCCGATGGGGGACTTTGTCTTACAATATTTAGAGATGTACTTTATTTATAATTTTATATTATAAATAAGGGTACATTTATTTCTGCAATAATTATAAAATTGAAATGTAATTAATTTGTATCATCACTGAATTAGATTGTTGATCGAGAATTAATTGTCAACAGGTGGAATTAATCAGGCACTTCACCAGAAGTAGACACTTAACCACGATTAAAAATCAAATTAGGTATTATAAATGAAGTTGAAACAAGATAAATTGTTAATTAAAATTTCTGAATAATTTATTTATACTTACACGAGATGGGACGCATATTAAATAGTTTCTTTGTCACAACCCAGCATTAAAATTTACTTTTTAATTCTAGAAGCAGTGCTTATAAAAACGTATTTGATAAAAAAATATGCCAAATAATGAATTTAGAAAAAAATATACATTATTTAAATTAAAACAGACATACATTAGCTAACTCAAATTCAAATTACAGTACCTAAAATCTTAAAACTAATTATAATAAAGGATGATGATATGAATATTTCCAAAAAACGTTTTATAATGCTCACTCACACTGTGCAAAGAACACATCTGCAAAATTTCAGGATTCTAGGCTGTGTTATTTTTTGAGAAGTGTAGCAAACGAGCATGTAAACCACCTAATGCTAAGTAGTCGCAGCCCATAGACATCCACGTACAACAACAAACACGACTAAAATCTTATCTGAGCTCGAAGCCAGATACTTTGCTACTCCTGAGTACTAAGCTCACGTCGCCTCAAAGTGTAGCGGGCAAACTCACCTTTCCAACCGAAACACAAGTAATACTTTAAATAAATCATTAAAATAAATCATTCATTCATTCATTCACTTTACGGCGGATCATGAGGGTGGTGGTGGTAGCCGCCGGTCGAACTATAGTTCTCCCACCTTTAAAATCTTTTTAAATCAGTCCTCGATCAATAAATAAATGAAGTGGATTAGTAACAGAAGAGCAGCACAGCTAGCCGCCGGCCATGTGTTTCCGTTTTGCATACATTATGCAACCATACAGGGTGCATTGTTTCATCCGAGGCCTCATTACCATGCAAATACGATGCACCCGCGCGTGATCCTTCATTACGAAGATGAGTACTTAGATTTAATTACAATTTAAATTTAAAAAGTTCTTTTTATACCTCTAAACGAAGAAAATGCGTTGGTTTTATCCAGAGAATTGTTACATGGTGAAAGAGGGCAAGTGATATAGGCTATAAGAGAAGGACTACAATCCGATCGGTGAAGTACCATCGCTACGTTGATAATTAACTGTGAAACAACTATTTTGTTTCGTTAGGAGAGGTGCGGTTGCCGGCTACACTTACAAGCGAGGCGACCATCTTAGTCTAGTCCTCGAAGTAACAACGCATCTACGTACGATTTACAATAGGAATTCAGTCATGTTTGAGGCTGAATGTGCATGTATATGGGCTGCAGCAAATAATTCTGATAAAAAATTACATTGCATGTCATTATTCCGCTTTTTTCTCGTTTTTTTTCGTCTCATTTTGTTTCGTTTCATCTCCTTTGTCTCGCCCCATCTCCTTTGTCTTGCCCCCTGTCATCTGGTTTCATCGCGTCTGATCTTGTCTCGTCTCATTCGTCTCATCTCGTTTCGTTTCGTGAGGTCTTGTTTATTCCGATTCGTTTTCTTTCCTTTTCTGTCTTCTCTCTTTTTGTTTCATATATCATGTCTAAAACTCCTTATTATTCTTTAATCCTGAGCACACATTGTGTTCCGTGGATTCTCACGTAAACGAGGCGCATGATGTGTTGTTTTAAATAAATTATAACGATTATCGCGTTCCGACGTCCGCACAATGGCGAGATGTTTACATGCACGACAAACCATTGCTCTAATGCTCCCAGATCGCTTCTTAAACAGTATATTATTATTGTAACGTCGAGGCGATTACTACATTTTTTATGTACCTATACAAATTTGTAAAATGTAACTTTTTTTAAAATTGTTTGCATTCTTGAAGGAATTAAAGAATTTTGAATATTTTATGCACGATCTTAAAAAGGATACAAAGGTAAAATTAGGTATAAAAAACCTTAAAACATTCCTGTTTGAAGTTCGACGTGGATGTCATAGGCTGAGTCTATTTAACGTTAAGTGGCCCGCACGCTCGTATGCTACTTTTTTTATTGTGAAAGAGTAAGAAACGGGCATGCAGGCCACCTGATGTTAAATGGTCACTGCAGCCCATGGGCAACCTCCGATCTGAAACTGAAGAGAAGTTCTATTTAAGGATGGACGCGGATGCGTTCCTACTCCTGAGGACTAAGATGGTCGTCTCCAATAATGTGTATCTGGCAACCACACCTCCCCACCGAAACACAATACATGAAGGACATGTTGCTTTACGGCGGGTTATGAGGGTGGCGGTGGTACCGCCCCGGGCGAGC
>DWON01007277.1:0-13072 GCA_018251015.1 Phocides pigmalion okeechobee
CTAGACGCGACATTAAAAGACAACGCTGGCGGATTATTTTGTTCTACCCACCAACATATTAACAAGGATTGAACAATGTATTACTTTTGTTTCGGTTGGTGAGATACAGTTACTGGTTACACTTTAAAGCCAAGCAACCATCTTATTACTCTGGACTAGCAAGGTCTGATATCATCTGATATTTGTGGTTATATGTGGATATCTATGGGCTGCGACTACAGAACATCAAGTGGTTTGCATACTCATTTGCTACTCTTCTCACCTAAAAAAAAGAACAAATGTCACCTAATTTCTCATCTAAAATAGATAGTAGTAACCAAAGACAAAATCACGTATCCCAGCATATTTACAGTATACTCTGCTGAATTATCTAATTTGTGATATTATTATGAAAATCAGATAATTACTATTCTATAATATTCCAGGAGTACATGTCTTGCTTAACTTGGTGACAAGTGAGCTTTATACCAATTTTCAAACTTTTTAGCTACATGTTGGCGTCTCCTACGTTTAATAAATGTTGCACTAGTTAAACTTCTATTATTTTGTTACTTTCTACATTTATAGCCCTGTAGTAGAATGTCCCATGTTAAAAAGAGTCAAACATGAGTATTCAATTGCCCAAATTCAATCACAAAATCATTACATGCCATTACATGATTGGTGCTTAACTGGGCACTGATACCCTAACTCTATATATCAAAACAGTATGGTAACTATTGTACTAGACAAGATGGAAATAAACAATGACTACTTAATATGCCTGTAGTATTGAAATTCTTACAAAAATTCTCTAATAGTGGTTCCCCATCCAAGTACAGCAAGTATAGCATTTTGCATTACTTAAACTGACATAATTTGCAATATTCAACGTTTTAAAAACAATCTGTGTCTCAAAGACAAATTAAAAATAAATATATATTTATTAAATGCAACCAATAAAGTCACGTTATTTTCTTTCATATCGCGAATGTTAAGTAGAATCTAATAGGAATATTCTAAACATAACCTCAACTGTACCTTGATACTGAGCGAAACGCCTCTTGTTTCTCTCTTCCAGCTCACGTTCCTCCTGTAATCTCCTCTCTTCTTTTTCTCTCTCCCTCCTCTTAACAAGTTCTGCTTGGCCTACAGGAATAATATTCATAGATCTTTTTAAAGCCGCCTCAAACTGTTGAATGTTTTCATACATTGGAGCACTTTGAACAGGCACTTTCGTCTTATCTGAATATAAAGCTTTCATAGGATCGAAACTAGAACTACAAGCACTCGTTTCCGATTCTGAAGTTGACGAATCTTCAGACATTTCCAATGTTTTGCAAACTTAAATTTATATCAACAAAACAAAAACACTGCAATTATGTCACTGTCAAACAGTCTAGTCAAAGTATTGTCAATGTCGTGCGGTATCCATATTGAATAACGTTCCATTACGCGCGTTTAATTTATAAACTGTTTCAATTAAAACAAAAACTTATTATAATTAGAAATTAAAATTAATAGTAGGCAAGTAATTTGTACAAAAATTATATCGTACTATATGTCTTTCATAATTTCATATTTATTTGTAATAATATAAATATAATATAGAAATTATTGACGAAGGAATATGAAAACGGAACGTCACGTAATGCGGCGCAACTTTAAAAATTGAATAAGGATTGATGCATAAAAAAGCTTATATGTAATAAAAAGCAATTATTTGATATTGTGCCTAATTAAACATTGTGTACTATTTTAATACTAACAAGTTGCAATTAAAAGTTGCAATGAATACTTGTTATAATGCATTTTTAACATCGGTACTGCAATCATAGTGATATCGTGATAAAATGTTGAAGGTTCTTCCTTAATCTACTCTGTATTTATAATTAATTATTAATTATAGTTATTCATGAATGAAAAATGAAATATGATTTTTATTATTTAACTAGTATAGACATTTTTTACTAAGGATACAGAGAACACCTTTGATTTTTTTATATGTAAACCACCTGATATTAAATAGTCGCAACCCATAAACAACCACGTAAACCGAAATCCTATCTAAGCTCGAACCTACGTTGCTACTTCTGAGGACTAAAACGATCGTCACGCTTCAAAGTGTAGCCGGCAACCGCATCTCTTCAACCGAAATGCAAGTAATGCTGTACGGCGGATTATGAGGACATCGGTGGTACCTCCCGGTCGAACTAGTTCTCCCACCTTGAAAAGTATTAGTAACTCAGATTTACAGACCTTTACAGTCACAAAATATTTGTAAAGTCTATTTGGAACGGTGTTTTATGGCAAGAATTAGTTGTAACAACGCATATGTAGGTGATGACTTCAAATAAAACACCTATACCTATTTAGGATTTGTACGGATTAAATTGGAACAAATGGATAGACAGACAGATTTTGAAACTCCAAATAGCAAAGCCTATAGTTATGCCTGGTATCTTAACAATCGAAGACGCAATGATCTGCCACCTACAACAGGTCTTACAAGACTAGTCAGCAACTTCCTTTAAACACTATATAACTTAGAATACACAACATTCTTGAAATACTTTATCGATCAAAGATATTGATGGCACTGAAATAAATAATAAAAAAATGTATAAATAACACATTATTGAAACAGAACTCGTTGCCAACGTCGCGATAGCGTAATAGCAAGGTCTTCATAGCAATAACAAGCAATAGGAAGTAAACGAATCAAGGCCGGTTCTCTCAGTACATTAATCTGTATACCTATATATAAAACATATTGTTTACGTCTAGATGGAGAATCGGGGTCGGAAAATACGTAAAAATACAAGCGTTATTAAAATAATAATTTTATTTAATATTAATTTAGTTCATCTTTCTACTAAACTATAACAACTAAAATTAGTATAAAATTAAATGATTATGTAACAGTGTTTAAATATTATGAAACTAAAAGAAAATGGTCTTTCGAAAAATAAGTACTTTATTTTATAAGTAGTACACTTTATTATAAGTAAAAATTACTATATATTATAGTCTTTTAGAAGGCGAAAACGAATTTCTTTGACAATTATGACGAAGGGACAGACATCATACAATAGCTTTTTGAACTTTCCAGAGGTTCTGTAATTCGGAAACAAACCCTCGTGAAGAGAACCCTCGATCTGAATCTGTGTAATATTAAAAAAGTGGTTAACGTCCAACAAGCTCTTAGGTCCAGCAGATAAGCTATCCCAGTCAATTCATAATTGTTACATCTAACACTTCATTTTTTACGGGTTAACTCTAAGGTTCTCTGTATTGAGCATGGTTACACAGATGCCAATTACGCCAATGTAAATTTACGAGAATTAAAATTGTCCTACGGTATCCAAATACAGGCCAAATCCTTTTTTCGCCTTTTTTCTATTACTACCTTTAAAATACTTTTTATTATATAATAGTATCGTTTAAGTAAGCGACCACTTTTTTTATAAATCACGAGCAATTTTTATCTACATTATATTTTCTTCTGTTCTTAATTTTTAAGTAACATTATGTAGTTTTTTTTCTTGTGAAACTAAATAGAAAGACCTCCTCCTACGTTTTCTTTAATATATTTATTTGCAGATTCCTTTTTACTAACAAAATACTGAAACATCAAATTCCATATTTCTATTCTTCTATTGAATTTTGTACGCAAATTTAAAAGCTAAAATCTCAAATCACTGCATCGCAAAATATAATTCACCTTAAGAGTTACGAGGCATTACGTAATATTAGCGTGCATCGGCGTACGTTCATCGTCATGACAACCACAACATGGCTGCCGAGCCGAGTCAACGCTCTATTCGCGCCAATTTCATTTCACTTTTCACTGATCAACACAGACCAAGATAATTTACTGATGCAGTTAAATTAAAAAGACATGGAAAAAATGTAAAATTTTGTTATCGACTGTGAAATCAATAGTTGTGTAATAAGCTTTCCTACTTAATACTGTGATTTGATGCTTAATTTAATTGCATGAGATACATGTTAGCACGCGTTCAGATTCACAACTCCTTTTGTAAAGATGTGGGTGAATACTAATCGATAATTCAATTGATCTCTATTGATTAAACAATTGTAACTCTGCAATCGTAGACATGCAAATCGAAATCGTTGTTGTAAGCCGTTGCAATTCGTTGTTAACAGTTACCTTTTTATTTATGCAGAAAATAAAAGTGAACATACCCAATTGATTTTAACGCGTAGATGACATAGATATTAAAACAATTAAGTATTTTTATAGTAATCGAATGTTTAAAAAATAATCTAAGTGGACTATAATTAGGTGCTGATAATAAATTTATGCAAACAACCTTCTAATTAATGCATGCCCACCTACAAACATGCATTGTCTATGACAATTACAAATTAACATTCTTATGTTCTTGCTAAAGACACAATACGTCAAGAAAGTGGTATAGGAAGCGAATGGAAAACAAAAGTCTTTCATCGCAATTATAGAAAGAGGCCGGCCGTGAAGCATTGTGCACTTTTTTGTAATGCATATGCGCGGTTTTATGCCTAGTTGCAACTCTTCCGCGTATTGTCATCTTTGTATAGCTATTTGTCTTGTGTAATGTTTTAAACACTGATAATGAGAGTAATTTAATTAGTTTTTTTTTTGGATGAAATTAGCTCCAAACTAACACAATAGAGAGCTCTTGAAGACTGCGATAGAAAGCTTTGGAAAAGTTAATATTATTTACTAAAGTCATTAAAATACACACCAGTCTATAAATCATGAATATACGCGGCAGTAATGCCAACGCAGACGAACGTCAAAATGGTATTTATATATTTTTAGAATTATTATACTATTAAAAATTTATTAAATTATATGCAATGCTGAAGCCAGTATTTCTATTTTTTATTAATACTATAATAAATAATCATACAAATAAGAATATATCAATATTATGTTACTTACAAAAGTTAGTTTTAGCTTAAGGTGTGTAAGTGTCAATACTACCCAATGATACTAATAAAAAATCTACGTAGATACCTGTGACTATCTTCGTTTTTTAGGAGTATCTATCATGGTACACTGCCATCTAGTGAAGAAAGGATGAACTATATTACACAGTCGATTTCATTCATTTTAAATAACCAAAATAGTTACAAAATGAACCACATTTTAAATTACGTTACGTTACGTTACGTTACAGTTACGTTATATATTTAAAACGTATTTATATCAGTTATCTGTCTTTTTGTATGATTCAATTATACCTATATTGTATCAGTTAGTTCGTTTATAAATATGCCTAACCAAAAATTAAACAGTGTAAATCTAAATGGAATATTTGTTTGTTTCCAGAGCGGTGTGTGCGCAGGAGTGGGAGTACTGCGCTACATCTATGCCGCATCGACGCAGGTTCGACATACACCGGGACGTCGCCAGGTGATACCGGGGCACTGCCGCCCTCTCCCTCTAACATACGTATACTGCATGCTAGATAGAGACATCATTTTATTTTATTTTTTTAAAACAGCTGAGCTCAAATTAAAAAAATCCATCAACTCAGAAGTTTCTACTGCAAATTTAAGCGCATTAAAAGGTAATTGTTTTACAATTTATTCATTAATTGTAACCAATTATTAAAATACATGCTTAGGTTATACATAGCATAAGTGTATAAAATATTTTCATATTTTTACACATATATGAAGGCTTTATGCGGGAGCACGAGGGGGCACACAGTATTGCAAAATAAATTTTGAAAATATCGAAAATTTGCCATAGAAATTAAAAATATATGAAAGAATTTGAAATAACATGTAAAATCAGTTCTGGTAACCTTTGCAAATTCTTTGGATTTCTTATTCAAATACAAAAAAATATGGACTTACAACTTTCGAGAATTAGCGTGCCCCCAAAGCAAAAGTAACAAAAAAGCCTGCTTATACTAATGAAGAGCACTTTTCTAACAAAATGGTAGATTTTATAGCTTTTAATCATACACGCTTCTCGCAAATACTTATTTTAATTGCAGCTATAATGCTTATTATTTTTACGGGACACATAAGAATAGTTTCTTCATTCACGTAACTATTTAAATCTTAATATATATCAAAGTATACACATACACACTTAGGCGTCTTTGACTTACTAATCTTATTCACGACTCAAGCATATTACAAAATATTAAAAATAAAGTTCGCGCTTCCTTTGATCACATTTATTGTCATACTAAATGCTACTGCCTTATTTATATAATATTCACTTGCACCTTTTAACAGCGTGCATTTAAGGCTATTGTTATTAATATTATTAATACTAACAATAATAAATATATTGATAACCTTAAACCAAAAAAATATACAATGATTAAAGTAAACAATGAATGATGTGTTTATATGATGATATACATACTTACTTTTAATTTCATGCTACAATTTTACTGTAGCAGTTCCTTTTAAAGCATTGAAAAATATTATAATTTCAACATGTTACAGAGTTCACAGGCTTGCATAATAATGTGACAATATAATTCTTTTGTTTTTCTATTTAATATTAAAAATATTTTCCTAATATCTAGTTTACGATCTTTTCAACAAGTGATTAGTTACAAAATCCTGTCAGTTAATATAATATCTCTGCAGATAAATAACAGACAGGGCAACCAGCGTTATGTTTTAAATCCGTCCGATAAATCACAATTTACCAGTTGGATGTAAGACTATTATTAAGATTTACTGCCTTCCTAACAGTACTTAGATACCTAGCGAAATGGAGCTACTAGATACCATATTTCAAGTCCTGGATCCGAAAGCATTTGTTTCAATCAGATTACATGCTTTATTTATAGATCAGCTTTAGAAATATTTATGGGACGTCATTTTTTTATCTGTAAAAATATTTTTTTAATCACCGACGTAATTACATTTTCAGCGTAAGTATACTTGAGTTTAATGGCAGAAAGCTTAAACAAGTTATTTTTTAATTGTTCATTATCATAACGTTGATTAGAATTACATTCATCGGAATGCATGTTATGCATGTTTATGATATCATAAGAACTATACATTATAAACGATATTGCTTTTGCATTATTATAGCTTAAAATAGTTCACTACGTTGAACCTAATATAAAGCTACTTACGACGTAGCTATATTACCCAAAATTACATTTCATTCAGTTTATCCATAATACAACATCATTATAAACGTTGCTTTAATGTAATCTAATATTTATAGAAAACAGCTTGTACTTAACAAATTGCAGTGTTAAAAGACGTGAAAGCCTACTCTCTCCATTTTCGCAGGTCGCTGCTGAAGAGGAGAGGGTCGCGAGGAGTGAGGTAACCTGGCCGGAAAGCACGCGGGTGCCACGCCACTCGCCAAACAAAACCAGCGATCTACATCGCGCAACGACAATACCCCACACCGATATGTGTTCCCCCGTAACCGAGTACCTAAACGTCAAGTAAATTATATACATCGAATAATGTACGGTCCGTCCAAAACGCTGCCAAACATTTTGAACGAATTTATTAGTGTATGTACAGCCGTAATTGTAAATTGTTTTGTATAGTAGTGTAGTAGCCGCGTGTGTAGTGTTAGTGAGGTGTAGTGAGCGCCCTCTGGCGTGATCTAGGCGCAGCAACGTGGCGGGGACGCATGCGCCGCCGGGCCCGGCGCTGGCGATGCCATTTATTGAAGACGAATGGTGGTCTGCGGAGAATGAAGGCAGAATGGTCGACCTCTCCAATTGCTTACAGGTACACTATTAATATACTGTCAGTATGTATCACTGGCCACACAGATTCTTCATTGTATTATTTATTTATTTATTAATAAAATTACGACCTGCGTGACGCAACGGTCATCTCACCTATTGTTACGAGATTAGAAAGCAAATTATTCGAAGATAGTAATGTATAACCAAAAATATTTTTAAATTAAAAAAAAATAGAAAATATCTTTAATTATAACATAATTAGTTTGATAAATCTGTTTTAAGAAGCGGAGTCTATAAAACAATTTTATGTACGCTCATTGTACACAACGCCATCTAGTATCGAGTAGCTTATACGAAATACCAACTATTTATTATTAAATTTTTACAGTGCCCTTATTAAAATTTTCAGGACGCGGTAACTGCCGGTGGCCAAGCCGCGGCACAGCTTCAATTGCAAATGGCGACATCTCTGGGAGAGCTGTCACAAGCTGAGCTTTCTAACATCGTAGGAGGGTTGACCCTGGAGGCTGATGGCTCGGAGGCTGCTGATCCTGATGATATCCTAAAGCAGCTTGGCGAGACAGCATTTGATAACTTCGACACCTTCTTTACCGATTTGACCAATTCCACTGCCTCAGCTGTGCCACCAGTTGAAATAAAGGTGAGCGTAGATATTAATTCTTTATTATTTTAGTTCACTTATACGAATAAGTAGAATTCACACTCAACAAAAACTTACAAGGGTTTTTATGGTTTCAGCAAGAAGAAAATAATAACATATCGTCAGCGTCCGGGAGCCAACTTCAAGGCTCATATTATCAGCAAACCAATCAACTTGCGCTACCAAACAATGGACAACAACGTCTGCAACAATTGTTGAGATCTGGAACTAGCGCCATCAACAACGCTGTTGCGAATAATATCAATAATGGAAGATACAATATTGCTTCCGCAAACCCTTTATTAGCGGAAAAGTTAGCCGCGACATCTAGCGGTATAAAGCAAGAACCTATAAGCTCAGACTACAATGGAACGAGTATGAACTATGGAAATGCTTCGCCAATGCAGCGGGTGCCGAGTGGGAAACCTCAGGTGCATGATGCTGGCGGAGGTAAAGGTATGTTCTATTTATTAAAACCTAAGATTTAAGTTAATAAAAGACAATCCGTGTAATGTAGAGAATATATTTGTTATTTTTGTGAACAGTAATGCGTGTAATGTAGAGAATATATTTGTTATTTTTGTAATCAGATGTCGCGACGTGGTACGACATCTATCGGGCAACAGTTAAACTAAGCGCTTAGTTTCTTTAGCAGCAATGTACGTAGTTACTATCGTGAATATAGATGGCGTTGTTTCAAGTTAAAATTACACAGTATCTACTTTACAATAGAGGTCGCTAGTTGTAGGTAGACTTTTAGTAGAGTTGATTATATATCAGAAAACCCACGTTGCACCGGTTAGCAAATGCAGTTTTCTCTCGATCACAATCCACTTTCAATTTCCGCTCGAGGAAGTGCAGGCGATTTTCCTTTCGCGATCTGCCGCTTTTACCTCGTCTTACCCGACCATCGGCAACGAGAAAGTTTAATAGCTTTATTAATAACGACTATCACGACGTGTTATTATGAGCAGTACCTACTATGATTGTCTCGTGTTTACTTATCGATGAGATTATTTCGCTTACTGTCTGATGTTAAACGATTTAAATTAATTAGCACATTTTAACAATCACCTCAACATTTTTGCAAAGCAAATATACTTTTCCAATCCTATTTACTATTTACTATTACATTAATGGAAAATTTTAAACCACATGTTTTAAAACACAAATAAATATATATTTAAATAACTATAACGTAACGTGCTGTCAATACAAAAATTTGCAATGTTTCATTGGGATTTCTCACGTTGTTCAACAACAGGGGAAAATATGCAATTATCATTATTCATAAAAAATACGTTGCATTAGTATGTTTATACAATGACTGCGCAGTTTTGAGCCGGACTTTCCCTGTTCTATTTTAAGATAAATGGTAATTACCTATTAATATTTGTTGAAGCAAAGCATCCTGTTTTTATTTTATTACACAACGATGCTGTTAATGTCAATGAATAGCTATATTGTATACATTCTTAATTACTATACCCACTTTACTACCTGAACTAACGTACGACAAATACAGCAACGTATC
This sequence comes from Phocides pigmalion okeechobee, assembly GCA_018251015.1. NCBI lineage: Eukaryota > Metazoa > Arthropoda > Insecta > Lepidoptera > Hesperiidae > Phocides > Phocides pigmalion. The sequence continues at coordinate 9,881 of DWON01007277.1, forward strand.
AAAGAATATACTATGTGTAATATGCAATTGTCGACATATATGTATGTTTTATTTAATATAATGAAATGAAAGAAGCAAGTAACTGCATTTCTGCAAGTGGACTGCAATCCACCAGACGGTAAGTGGTCACTGCCGTCCATGAACATCCATGATAATCATGATATTTCATAAGGGCCAAGAGTCCGTTGAAGTCGATCACAAATGCGTTGCTACTCGTGAGGACTAAAGTTGTCTCATACGTTAGCGAGGTGCACTACACCTTTCCTGGTGGTACCTGCAAGGTCGAACCATATAGGTTCTACCATCTTGTAAAATAGATTTTTCCTTAAAGCAACAGCAGATAGATACGCAAAAAATTTGTTTGATCATTTTGTCGGATATTATATGTATATTCTGATTTTAGGGGACTCTATCGTAATCCATACATTATTTTTATTACAATTTAGTTACGGAAGCGTACTACCAAATTTAATTTTAAAATGATATCAATTCTAATATGATCTCATCTCTCATCTGAGTCACTTGAAGCGCTTTAAGCGAAGAACAATATCTTTTTAACAATTTTTCTAATTTTTATCATAACCAGTCAGGAACTCAACCATTTTGAAAAGTTTTCCAATTGAGCTCGAGCTCGGCTTTTTATGTCTTGATATCGTCAAAAGTGTAATATATGTTTTCTTTCTATTTTAGAAAAGAAGCAAACGAGCGTGCAGGCTGCCCGATGTTAAGTAGTCGCTGCAGCCCATGAACATCCACATACAACCTCATACAGGACTAACGTATATCTAATGTCGTACGTGCGTTATTACTCCTGAGAACTAAAGTGATCGCCTCAGTTTTAAGTGTATTCCTCATCCCCTCTCTCCTCTTACCTCTTACCTCTCCAACTTAATAAAACGAAATACCTCACACGTCGATGGTAGTTTATTTTCATTCAAAAAAGTTATGTAAATAATCTACTTTGAATGGCTGTTTCATGGCGTAAAATGAGAGTGGTCGTGGTACCTCCCGAGTCATACAACAGTGTACTATCTGTTGAAATGTATACTTTAAAATTATACATAGAGATGCTTACATATTTCGATCCGCACCATAACTTGAATAAAGTAGGTTCTAAATCAAACACATTTAACACTAATAGCGCATTTTCTCGCGATAGCCAAAGCTGATACCGCGGCGCCCCCGCGCGGCCGGAAGTGAAAGCTCCTGCATCTAGCTGGCTTTCTCTGCTATCTGCACATCGGTATACTATGACACGGCCACTGCACAAAACCTTACACCTTAGGTCCAATAATTGAAGCAGGATTAATGTTATATACGCAAGTAAATGCCATTAATTAGGTACAATACATATAAAACAGTTTAGTCGTGAGTCGTTAGTCGTGTAAAATCAAATATAAAGACAATGCTTTCAACGAAAGCATTATTACATAAGATTAATGAAACTTGTAGGTATCCGAAGCCAAATGGCTAATGTAACCCTTATTAATTCATCAATCAAATCAAATCAAAATATTTTTACTCAAGGTAGATTATTTACAGAACTCTTTTTTTAACCTCAATAAACTACCACCGACTTCGTTTGAATTTGAACTTGATCCTCTCCGTCTGTCTATATGTCACAGTTATTTAAAATTTAATTGCACTATCGAAACCGAAATTACTAAGGCATTTCAATGAATGGGAATATAAGATGTCGTTGGATAACTCTTAAAAAAAGTAATTTAGTAAGATAATTAAAAACTAGCTTTGAAGATCTTTCCTTTTACCACAGTTGTAATAATCCGTCGAGAAGGAGTTCTTGTGTTTCTGTTGGTGAAGTGCTTTTACAGGTGAGGGACCTTTTTGGTCCTCAGGAGTAGCAACGCATCTATGCACGACTTTAGTCCACTTTGAGTTTGGACGAAGGTCCATGGGCTGCAGAGACCATTTAACATTAGATGGCTAACAAGCTCTTTTCATACTAATTCATTCGGATTTTTTTCTGAATTCATCAAAAATGTATACATCTCTTTAACTTTTAAAATTGGTGTAAAAAAATCGGTATTTATCGGCAATTCTTGGAAGTAAGGCACTTTAAAAGTTAAACAAAAAATTATAGTGTGTAATTGAGGTTTGTAAGTTTTATACTAAGAAGGACAATAATAATATGCCGTTACTCAGAAAAGTGATTGCTTCGGATGTATAAAATTAATTTTAACCTGTTACAATAACAATTGACTGTTTATTTATACCCGCGACACATATGTGATATCGGTCAATATTATTTATTACTACCTTTTACCCGCGGCTTTGCTTCCGCCGAAGTTTATATTACAATACATTCCGATCATGTGCTCTATTTTTAAGAAAATATATTTAAGGAAATCCATCCGAATCCTAACGGCGCACCTTTTTCCTGAACACTTTCGACTGCGGCGGTCTTATATTAGATCGGGTCAGCGTTGCGAGAGGTGGCACTAAACTGGAGCTTATTTCTCTAGACTGAAGATGCACTGCCAATTACTGAAATATTGTATTTTTTAGCATCCGTGTATTATCTACGAATACACAGACGTAATGTCCGCCCCCAGTCTTGTAGCGCCGACGTCAACATAGGATTTTTGTTCGCCCGTAATCCATACAGAGTTGTACGTACTCAACAGGTGTGTAAAACCTGCAAGCGCGTTGCACCAAGTAATACACATTGCCACGTGTTGTACGCCGCACGGATAGTGTTAACTTTCGAGGGCTCGATCTACATATGTCGCGACATTTTGAGTGTTTCAATATATGTTATAATTGTATTACCAAATATTTCAACTCTACCCTAGAGTCGTCCTGAAGTAGATCAAGATATTCAAATATAAAAAAGATCCTCCACTTAATATAATGTAACACAAACGACTTTGCAAAACAGATTTATCTCTACAACGCATTAGTAGAGCATTACAGTCCGCCCAAAAAGGTTCGCCCAAAAAACTATACTTTTTTCAACCCCGTCTGATCTAACCGCGGGACTCAGCCACTTGATAGCCTCCCTGGGGATGTACTTGGGATAAAACGTCCCCAAAAGCGGGAAGCTTTTAGTGTTTTACAAAACCTACAAGTGTTTTTTAATCGACCATGTGGAAATTGCTAATCGGATAGTTCCTGTACCTACTATGACATAAATGTGAAACATTGTCCGTCTGTTTACTTGATTGTTTCTCT
>DWON01007278.1:0-13071 GCA_018251015.1 Phocides pigmalion okeechobee
TTTTTTTTTGCTTTTTTTTTTTTTTTCGGGGAGTAACCCCCGCCACATCCATCAAGTGTGAAGCAACACTTGCGGTTCAATGGTAATTGCTACCGACATAACACGAGGCGACCTTTTTGAGCATCAGAGCTCCCAACTCATCAGTTTGACTCGAAATGCGATTCTGCTTCTATAAGGGGTTGTTTAAGATGTTCTTTAGAGGCAATGACCTACCAATTTATCATCAGGATACATATTCGTTTGAATCTTTTTTTTTCATTTATTTATGTACACAAAAAAGATTTTGAACAGAGTTTTGAACAGAGAATTTTGAAAAAGAATTTTATAAGAAAATGTATATACAAATACACAAATAACGAAATATACAACATTAATATATGTTAATCCTTTTCATTTCTGGAAATAGAATATAAAATCACTACTTTTTCATGTAAGAAGAGTAGTAAACTAGGATACAAACCACGTGATGTTAAGTAGACGCAGCCCATACACATCCACGTTCAAACGACTGAAATCCTATCTGAGCTCGAACGTAGTACGTATACTCCTGAAGACTAAGATGGTCGCCTCGCTCCAAAGTGTAGCCGACAACCGGAACCGAAACACAAGTAATGCTTTACGGCGGATTATGCGAGCTTTATCGATCGTAATGAATTGCATTGACCCTATCGATTCTAGAAACGTCAATTCATAGTTTATATAAACTAAGCTGCGAAACGCGAAACTAATTAAGAAAACCTTATAAAGTAACAAAGTCAAAAAATTGGAATTCTGCTTGCTTCTAATATACAACTCGGTTGAGTTACGTCTCAAATGTATTTTTTTCAGTAAAAAATCTAATTGGAGTGAGCAGTCTTGCGGCTTCTGGAGCGGAGTTTAACTTTAATCACAGCTCAAACTAATTTATGTTTGCCTTAGATCAAGTTGTGTGGAAAGTTGTTGAATCTCGGTAGATAGATACTTATACAACTTCTGTTGATTTTATTCGAAAGCGGTATCTTTTTAGCGAGTTATTTTCTTATTTCTTATATAATTTTAATCTAATATTATCGCGGGATCCATATGTTATACATATAATGGGTACTCACAATTAACGATTTTTGATTATTAATTGCCGATATTTGTAACCAGTTGCATGGCTCGTGGTCACGGCGAAACGATGACGACGAACGACGGAGTTAATAGAGAAAATTACGGTGTGCTGAGATAGCATTATATTCAAAGAAATAAGGGCTATACAGTACGTAGTCTACTTCATAGTATCAGTGCAGCATAGTTTTTGAAGTATTCCTTACTATAACTCAGAAATATCTGTATGATTTCACATAAGGCTCTTATTCTATATTTGTTACAGATGTGCATGAACGCCAGTGATAAATGAACATCAAAGGAGCTGCACTTCATTAGATATTTTAAGAAATATAAATGTAAGACGGTATATATATACCCTTATTGTAACACAATCAAAGACTCACATTACCACTTTGACTACGGTACTTATTTTAGATCGGGTCAGCATAGCGAGAGGCGGAATAAACTGGAGCCTATTTCTCTAGACTGAACATGAGCCGACAACTTACTGAAATGTTGTATTTTTAGCAACTGTCTATCATCTTAGAATACATAGACGTAATCTCCCCCAATCTTGTAGCACCGACGTAAATACTGCACTTGTGTTCGCCCGTAATCCATACAGATTTGTACGTACAACACAGGTGTGTACAAGCCGCAAGCGCGTTGCGCCGCGCATTACACAGCAGTATTGTACGCCGCAGGAAAGTGTTAATAGAACATTCAATTTATTCTATTTTTTTTTATTGTGAAAGAGTAAGAAACGGGCATGCAGGCCACCTGATGTTAAGTGGTCATTGCAGCCCATGGACAACTACGTCCGATCTCAAACAGAACCGAAGTTCTATTTAAGGACGGACACAGATGCGTTCCTACTCTTGAGGACTAAGATGGTCGCCTCCAATGTGTATCCGTCAACCACACCTCCCCAACCGAAACGCAATACATGAAGAACATGTTGCTTTACGGCGGGTTATGAAGGTGGCGGTGGTGCCCCCGGGCGAGCTCAACGGCTCTACCACCTTTAAAGCTCCTATCTCACTTAGTAACCCATCATGACCTAATTCGGGCAAAATTTTCGTCTTGTTTTGAGTTGGTTGGTTATATGCACATTAGAGATTACTATTCAACATACAGAGAGACTCCTCAAATATGTAGTTTTGAATTTGACCAAAATGTTAATTAAATCGTAAAATATTCATTTTCAGTACGCGCTTTAGAAAAAGCTAGAGCTACTGGCAATTACATGGACGCACATGAACTAGGGCTGGGTATAAAATCAGAGGGCAGTTCACATGACACGGACAGTTCAGATGGCGAGGGTACAACTCGACGAGTAAAGAAGCTCAAAATAAACGCTGTTAATGTGTAACTTCTGTATTTGACAGTCCTGGGATGATCAATTACTATTTGTCAATGTTATGCAATTTTCTTAACACAAAATGACAAGCAAAATGTGGCCTTATCGCTAGTGTAGCAATCTTTTCCAGGCAACTAGTGTTATACATCAAAATTGTTTATAATAAAGATGATTACTGGTATTAATTTTTATTAGCCATTTTTTGTCATTCGACAAAGTGCATATAATTGAGTCACTGTGATCATAATATTATGAACACTAATGATTTTATAAAATTGAAGGCAGGACTAAAATTGTACTTGACTATGATGTAAAAATGATTTAAATTACAATGTTCAAACTAACCATTATTTAAAAAAAAAAAATTAATATGATTTTATCTATTTAGTAACAGATGTATTCTTGTTACTAAATAGATAATATTCAATTGTCTCCTTATCATTATAATTTGTTTAAGCTCCATTTTAATTGTCAATGTCACAGATATTTTGATCAGAATTTGTTGACCACAGATAAGGAGCATTCATGTGTACTAAATGTAATCCAAGATATTATTGCCAATAATCATCAATTTTTTTGAATAAAAGAAACATTAAGAGCTCTTTGGTTAAACCAATTAAAGCTCAATTAAATTATAGACAATATGTATTAGTTAAATCCTTTTTATATTAAGCTATAGATTGTGGACACTTCAATTTTTAACAGTGTTACATTTTTGCATATGACTGGCTGAAGTCATATTGGACTCAAGTCAAGTATGAGGTTGAGGTGGCATGTAACTTGTTGTATACTTGTTCCTTGCACATATAATAACTAATTTTTTCATGTATTAATATTGACCATCGTAATTGATTGTCTCGACATCGCCTTAGCTGTAAATAGAGACATTACCATTCCAGCAGTTTTTAATCAACAAACAGTTTTAGTTTCTTTAAAGCCAAAGCAATAAACGGGCGATGCAATTAAAATCTTTATTTGCTGGAAATGCGATTGTCTCTTACCTAATTATAAGGTCGTCAGTGATAATGTTTACATCTGTAAGAAAAATCTTTCAACTGGATATTTTCATTAATCTCTATTACGTCATTTAGACGTAAGTTGTTCAAAAAAAAACTTTTAATTGTGAATAGATTTTAACTCATACTATTGTATGTTTTTATGAAAATAGTCTTTGTATTTTGTATTTCTTGCAAATTATTGGTAGACCTGATACTTTTTAACTTAGACTGAATACTGGGGCATCCATACGTTAATCATTAGGAGTTCATTTCTTGATCTTCCTTGACAGGCCTTCTCCCAGAATCGTTACCATGTCCTTCCCCGATAGGCCTGCCCTTGACAGTGAAAAGGTTGAATGTAGTCCTTGTAGCTAGAGCATAACCTAAATCTGCCATCATCTATAAATCCAAGTGCCTATTTGACATACTTTGTTAAGATTCGATTAATATCGAAAAATAAAAGCTTATTTCGATAATAATCGAAACAGAGATGAATGGATTAAACAGATTCATCTTATTAACAGTAAAATATTGTTATTCAGTATTTAGTGATAATAATATTTTATTGGTTTTACGACGTGTCTTCTTTCGGCGTTGGTAGTTCCACTTTGATAAATATTACGCCTAATGCTTTCATTATTTGTTTATTTGAAATGTACATAGTTGGTGAGTACTTATCGTCACTGGAATGCCAATAATACCTAAAGCGCCATGTTGGTCAAGTGCGTCAGTCATTTTAAAAATTAATAAAAAATGTGAAAAAAACCTCGTTATGAATAATATTTAGATAATAACATCGCAATAATATTTGCCTTTGTTGTATTTCGATTAGTAATGAAAAAGTTACGCCCGTTTTGCCAAAAAAAAGGTGTTTTGACGTTTTAGTATTATTGGTTTTCCAGTGACGTTATCATCAGTGGCTCATGTGCTCGTTTGTACTGTCATTGTCTTCATAAATAATTTAATATGTCGTTTATAAAAAATACCAAACAACATCACATAAGTTCAGGCTTGTCGGTGATTATATTTTTGGGGACATTTGTACAAAAGCAAATGTTTGAACTAACGAATAGTTGTAAAGTAGGAAAAGTAATTTTACTTTATGTCCGCCATTTGTTCCTTCGGATATGTAAGGCCGAATCAATTTCAAACTAGTATTTAAGGATTAATAATCTGTTTAATTCGCGTATGATTAAAAAATTGTATTACAGAACTTAAACGTGCGTGTAATACGTAATGTGTTGTGTTACCAAAAAGGTTTATCGGTTTTTGCAAGAATGAAATATAGCTAGACTAATGTCTATATTTTTAATGTAATGTAAATTTAAATATTTTTTTATGAAACGGATACTGAGAATATCCAACAAAAAGATTCTAGAGATAAGATAGTCTTCTTGAACAGTTGTTTAATAGTGTTTATTAAACAGTAACATTCCGGTTGATTTTGTTAAAGTCATGCTATTGTAATAATTATCACGATTTTAGTTAGTTCATTTTATACCCTGATTATTGCATTGAAAATGTATTTTTAAGATACTCGTAAGAAACTAATTTTGTATATCAGTTGAAATAAATCCCTTGAATGTTATTTATTTTCTGACACAGAAAAGAGTTTGATTTTGTTTGTTTCTTGATTATGTTGTTCTAGAAGACTAAAGAATTTGATGAAATATATTAAATACTCCGTTACATTTTTTATTTATTTCTAATTTTATTTCCAATATTACATTGATAATTACCGAAATATTAAGACGTTAATGACATTATTTTTATATTAGAAAAGTTAATAATTTCGGATATTCCACTGCTGAATAAGTGTACGTACAGTGTTTTACTCGTCAAGCCGTTGGTTGGTTTTAATCAGCGACACGCCCTTCGGCAAGGTCTAATGAGTACCATCTGTCCATAACAACAGGAGCCTGAAGTTTATCTTGCCTTCCGAAGGAGGGAAGCGTGCATACAATTTTGCCATAAGCTGTCACCCATCTAATTTTCGAATATGCTCCACGTTGCTTGACTTTGTTTATGATCTACGCAAACTGGGGATATGTGTGGTTCGTAAATGAACACTGACTGTGGCCCTCACATCGGTCAGTGTTGCGGAAGGCGGCAATAAGCTGGTACCTATTTGTACAGACTGTCATCTACGAATACAAAGATGCACTTTAGTACGCCCGAAATCTATACAGATTTGTCCGTACAACACAGGTGTGTACGAGCCGCAAGCGCGTTGCGCTGCGAAATGACCGCAGGGAAAGTGTTAAATAATTTGTTTAATAGGTATCAGTTGATTTACAGAATATAGAAAAACATAAAAGAGATATTTGCGTAGAGATAGTTTACGATGAAACGGTATCCATGTTACCGGGTTGGGTTGAATTTCCAAAAGCGTAAAATTTTTTGCTCGTTTTGTGCCTTGTTTGGACGGCGCAGCGATCCTCTTAAAGCTAACACTTGAACCGTGTCGATGTTTGCTGATTGCGTAGTCTGTTTACTATTTGGGTTCAACAATGATTGTTGTATGAAATTGGTAGATCTTTCAGCTTATTGTATCTCCGATGAAGACTACCTGATGTCAGTGTAAAGCAAGCACAACCTTGTGTAGATCTTAAAGGAGCAACGACAGGTGCGATCGGAAGAAGGGTGACCTCCAGTGGCAAAAATTCGTGCGTATTTCCGTGTTTTGGTAAATTCTAGAAGTAGATCGAGCAGTGTGACCCCACGAATGGTAAGTATCAATGTCAAAATTTTACGAAGTTATAATGTTACAAGCATCAATATATTACAAGGAATTTTAGAAATGAAACGTTATTAATATTTTCGTTTTATTGCACGTGGTTTTCATTACAATTGATAAAAAGTATATTTAGTAACACTTCATTGAAGGTACCTAAAGAAAATATTACTTATAATCAAATTTCACTTGATCTAAATAGATGTACTTAAAATTTTCACCATAATGGTTTTTGGGCAACCTCAATTAGTTTCATTATTCGCCCCTGTCGTCGCGTTCTTCATTATATCTGAAAAGAAATGACTAGATAGTTTAAATGTTACTAAAATAACAAAGAAAATCAATCCGTATTACAAAAAGATCCGGTAGCCAATCACGAAATTCTAAAATTTCCTGGCAGACCTTCAGAATTTCAGATTTCTTTCAATGTATTGAAAATAAGTATATGCAGTCCATTTGGAAAAAAATCCGACCCGTAGCTTTCATATCTGACAGAATTTAATAATAATTAGAAAACTTATGAATGTTATTATTTACCTGAAACACTTATTCTCTTCATTCAATCAGGTAGCAGGCAATATTTATTTTAATGGGGTTCTAAATGTTGGTAGCTCAGGTTTCGGCAAATGTTGGCAAGGGGTGGTAGGGACAGAGGTTCCGTTTCCCACTGCTCGATCATCTGATAACAAAATGAATGTAATGTTATTATTTTAACTTAATACAGCTATTAAGTTTGCCTATCATTAATTATTTTCTTAAGAATATAGGTTTTTAGGCTAAATGCTACAAAATAAAATAGATGTCGTTCAAATCGCAATAACGGCTTTTGCTTGATACGATAAAGACAGACAAAAATTAAAAAAATATGAATTTAATTTTTTAATGACTTTTAATATTAATAGTGCACACTAATATTGCTAATGACTTACAATATTTTTTTTAATAAATATCCACTGTGCACATACAATTCGTTTAGTTTTATTATATAATATACATAAGATATACGAGGTTACTTCGTACATTACTTACTTCGTAACATTCACTCGTGAAGTCAAGCAGGCTTTCGACTCCAGTCCATTGATCGGCATTTTCTGATGAATGGTTTTTTAAATTAACTGAAAAAGTAAAAATATTACTTACCATGTATAATAAAGTAAACCTAAACAAATAATTAGTACTTTATGCTAATGATCGACGTATTTAAAATAAAGACAAGGCATTTATTTTTATACGAATTTTAAAAAAATTAAATGTAAAAAATAATAGCATAATCAACATCCTATATAGATACTTCGGTATAATAATAAATCAGTGCGAGTTGAGTATGTAATGAAAAACACACTTAAATTTAGTTTTATGTTCGCTACACAGTTAGGTACATCCTACGTTATAATTATTATTATACAAAATGTAGGATGACCGAAGTTGAACTATTGTTATCTGTAATTATTGCAATGTCGAGATATAAAAAAATATTATTAATATAAACGAAATTATTATAAATGATACTTTAATATTACAAAAAGACGTTACGCAGAAATAAATAAAACAAAATATTGCTAACATTGACGACGAACATATTGCAAAAATGGCTTACTTGATTCGCTATTGTCGGAACACAATTTCATTTCAAAGGCTTGCTGCGACGAAGGTTTTAAAGCGTCCACTTTAAGTTCTTCATCAGAATTGTGTTCTTGTTTAATATTGCTCCTTACGTTGCGCTTTTTAAATGCCTTTGTGTTCCGATATAGGTTTTCTTTCTCAGCTTCCTTATCTTCGCTCCAGCCGAGGCGTTCTTCCAATTCCGTTACTAAAACAATAATATTAAAATCGTAAGTTCAACTTTTTCAGATTAGCAGATACTGATAAGTAGTTAATAAGTAGTAGGTATCTAAGAAGTAAATTTAGCATTTTTCTTATAAGTAGCAAGTTAAGAAGCGTGTTCTTATAATTCTCATACTTTTATAGCCATCTACACAATTATTTATATTAATTAAATTTATTAATTAACCTGTGTAAGTTAGTCCTTGTCCAAATAAGTAACCATAACAGCGACCATAGATTTAATATTCGTTCGGTTACGTGTGTGAATAGAATACCAAGTAGCTGATTAACATAATTCTGATACGATGTTATTGCAAGAAGTGGAAATTGAGGTAGACTTGCTTACTTTCTTGCATGTAGTTCTCATTACATCGTCTTAGTGTTTCGATATCATCAGATGGATCTCTTTTGGCTGCTCTTTGAAGCTGTGACACCACCGTGGCTAGAAGCTCTGCGTTGGAAATCTACAAGTAGTAAAAATAATTAAAAATTTGTAACTTTAACACATGAAAATAGTCACATTATGGGTAAAATATTATGAACAGAATTAAAAATAATTCTGTTTATATTAGTTCAATGTTTATATTACGTCTCATCTAATCCGTAGCATGGGTACTATTAGCTAGTTCTACTGAATTGGTAAAATTTTCATTAAATATCTTGATTTTGGAATAATTATGGAGCAAAGAATCAAAGCTCCCACTTGTAATAGGCACCCAATGTACATTAACTCATTCCTGTTTAAGTAGCACTTCAAAGAGAATATAAAATGGTTCTTACACTGATATCGCAGCCGGCGGCCTCGGCGAGTTGGGCCATAGCGTCGGAGGTTTCGCTGCGTCGCTCCCGCTCATACTGAGCGTTCCGGGCACGTCTCTCTTCCTGGTGTTTAAAACATATTTTCCGTGAAATATGTACACATATGCTTACATATTTAATGCAAATATACATTCATTGAAATTAAAAAAAGTATTGCTTGAGAAGCTAAGGAAATTATGTTATGAATGAACGTTCACAGGATATATGCCATTTAAAAATTTGCAACCCATAACATTACAACTACAAAATGTTTGTTAGTGTCAAGTAAATTATTTGAATTTCATGAAATAAAGGATATAAGTTACATAACTACCTCATTAACTCGTATAGGGAAACTTACAAGAGAAAGTGGAACCCGATTTTTGCCAATTGGTCTTCCGCGTCTTCTGCTGGAAGCATCACTGGACTCTGACTTCTATAAAAATACATCTCATTTAGTATAACATTCAGCTAAATACTATAAATATAGGTTACCTATTTTACTTAGGGACACAATATTCTAAGGAAGAGTGACGTATTTTAGTTCTTAGTAAACTTACTGTCATATCCATTGCCGCTCGCTTATTTAAATAGATAGCAGATGTAAGGAAAGAAACGCAAAGTAAACGTAGACTTTATTTGCTAAAATAATAATAATAACAGAATGAAATTAAATTATCTTAATTTCAATACACTTACAAAATATTATTTCAAAAATTCTTACCCGATTCGGCATTTTATTTGAAACGCGCACTAAAATACTCAAATACAAAATTCTTGATACACCGAACGTTACTTTTTAAACAATATTAAAAAATATTACTTGTTACCAAACTGGATGGTTGCAATTTCTGAATGGATTATACTTTCCATTTTTTTTTATTTATATACTTGGGGATGCATCCCTTCCCTCATTTTAGGGTGGTTTAATGAGTCCTTTGTTTCTTATCTCTAGTACAAAGTTTATTACCTGTTAAAGCCGTTTTAAGGCGCTGTTAAACATTCATTATTATTACCTACCTACTGATGTAAAGCAAGTATAATTCTGTTATAAATTTGTGTACCTGCTCAAAAATGAGTTGTTACACTTTGAAATTTAAGGAAGTATTAGTAATACATATATGTATACCTATCTAAAATAAAGTATTTTTATCTTACACATTACATTTTTACTTTTTAATATTAATTAATCTAACTATAATACCTGCCTATCGGGCCATCCGGTTTATTTTTATTTCCCATGTAATAATTTTATTTAGTCGATATCGTGTGCGATATAGGTGGAGAGTTTCTGACACACAATTAGATGTCTAATAACTGTATAATGTTTATTTATCAATGAATCATTTAAAAGGAGTGCCGAGAGTTTTTTCCGACTGCTTTTTTCCATGCCAACGTTAGCCAACAGGGCGTCCAAAGTATCAGGTACCGATTTTACATTGTATCCTTGCATTCATTAAGTTCATGTAAATACTTTTAATGAAATATTTGAATTTGAATGATATTGACTACTTTAAAATAGTAGGTATTAGCCTTATTATTATGCCACATGGGCGCGAACCTTATGTATATTTCTTGGAATGCCGGCGTGTTTGGGATGGGATAATATATTAGATTTACGGATTTTAGACTAGGCAGATGTGTTTCCTAAAACATTTGCAGCAATCAGACACAGATATCCGGTCTGGGTCAGACTGCTATTTACTCGTCTATACACGTGTACCTACATAATGTAGGGAATTCTAATTTGCAATATGTACTATGGCCTTAGTGTTAAATGTTATAGCTAATATTTTTTTTACTCATATGAAACTTGTTAGAATATTTAATAGCATCTAAGTAATATCTTTACGTAACATTCCGTTTTTGAAAATTGTAGGTTCCATAGAATTTGGCCTATTTATTATATTTTATTTTCTAATTCCTGTTGGAACAACACAAGATTACCTGTACGAATCGTTTTACTAATTACTCTTATATGTAAATAAAACATATTTTATGTACCACTTAAAAAATCTTAGCAGATTTTATAATAATAAAAATTTGTACATTATGAGAGTATTTTCGTCTGAGATAAGCGAAGGAACAATAAACATTTTTATAATTAAAAATTGCCAGTGTATTGTAAGTAGGTATATTTCTTATATCATTTTCTGTCTTCCTGATAATGACGTCAAAATTGGTGTGGCTGTTACTAAGCTTAACGGAAAGAAATACTATGTGTTCTAGGAATTTTTAGGCAATTGTGTAGAAATTGCAGAGAACACGTCATTTTACTAGAATCATGCTATAAAACTAAAGAGATTGTTTCTTTTTGCTTTGTGTTCGCCGAAACGCGCTAATCTCTGGAATAAACCAATCAGATTAAGTTAAGGAATTTCTAGACAAAGATTTACGTTGCGAAACCTTGGGAAAAGAACTACAAACAAAGTAGTAAAGTACTAAGTGTCTTCTCATTCAAAACTAAAACAAAAGCCAAAAGAAACGATTATTTAAAGGATAGTCACTTAACTGATCACAGGATACATTAGGCATTGTTAAATGTGGAGTAGCACGGGGCTTGTCGCGATGCCCTCTGCTGGTGATCGAATATCGGTTCGTTACGAGTAAGTAAGTTTGCGACATCGATACATGCATACTCTTGTAAGTTATAAGCGCTTAGAATATTATAAATTACAGTATTGTCGTAATGTTTGCGATCGTAATATTATATTTATATATAAAAAACTGTAATCACGGCTACTTTGCCCTTTAATACTGTCACATGTCCAAGCCTTTTTGGACACTTCTGTTTTGGGGCATACTTTTTCCATATTTTTCGTCTTTATTTTTTTGTATTTGAATAATTTTGACTACTGAATAATCCTTTTTGTTCAAAGGTTACCAAAATTGATTTATTTTTATTTTATTTTCGAATAATTTGGTATTTTTTTGTTTTTATGACGTAAGGTATTTTCGATATTTTGAAATCTTCCTATGACCTCGGAAAGACTTTTCTTCTTTTTGTTTTATTTTTCTCAGTACATGCACATCGATAAATATGTTGTTTATTTTGCCTTTTACTTGTACTCAGCGCCAACCTTGTTGCTTTGTAGTAATGTATCTGCACTGTCGCTAACAAGTTCGTGGAGGGAGTTGTTTCATGTTTTATTTTCTTTTCCTTTCTATTGTTGATTCTGCCTGATTCCGCACGGAAGAACTGCTTTGTCTAGGGTTTGTATATACCTACCTGGTACGTGGTATGAGGATTGTTGATTTTTGTTTTTCCTGCTTAGGTCGGTATATTTACGAAGCTCGTAATTACAAAGTTTTTTTCTTGTTCGAGCATAGGATTAAACATCGTGAAGTTCCGTTAAGACCATACATTTATTGTACAGTTAAAAGTAAATATATATAATTCATGTGTAAAATGTAGTTATAATCCTTTTTATCTTGTCTCTATCTTTAATTTATTTTACCACAAGGTTGTTAGAAGTGGGAAGGTTCCGCAATTTAAAATTAAAAAATATGTAAAAAGTATGAAAAGTAAGGTTAAGATTAGTTTTATAAACAATTTATTAAAAAAAGACACATAAAAAAATAAATCGGTGTGAATAAGTAAAGTGTGGAAATTTTATTATTCGAAGTTCAACCGTTAAACGAAGCTGCTCGTGTCGAAACCAACGAACGCCGACTTGTTCAGAAATTCTAAATATTGGTTGAAGTATTGAGAAATGCAGTGCTGGGATAAAGCTGGCACGGATTCAAGTAAGGACGCCGTAAATATTGTCAGGAGTTCCGTTTGTCCGGTGTTCTGTGGATAAACACATTTATCAATATATCTCTGGCTGATAGTGTCACCCTTGCGGTAGCCATTAGGGTTTGATTTTGTATTAAGTTTGTTTATTCATTTGGTTGTTCGCTCGTTTGTTCGTTCTGTTTTTCATTTCATCTGATCGATCGATCGTTTCTTTATTTTTTATTTAAACCATACCAAAATATAGAAAAAAGGCGGATTTAATACTAAAGTTTTACCTCTAATAAAACAAGCTATGTGGCACAGCGGTAATCACACCAATCTTACAACCAGAGGAGCCTGAATTCAATTTTCAACCAGGCTGACATTGCGTTAAGGAATTTAGATGCCTGATCTGATTGTGGGTTTTGTGTAAGTACGTAGTTTTGTGTTTTGTGTAAGTACGTAGTTTTGTGTTTTTTGTATACACACGCTTATATACGATTTTAAACTGATATTATCGCGGAATCCATACATTATGCAATATAACGGGTACTCACGATTAACGATT
>DWON01007279.1:0-13070 GCA_018251015.1 Phocides pigmalion okeechobee
TTATTTTACCGTTAAAACTCGTGATATTTTATTTGTAATGTGCACGTAACTTTGAAAAGTCAGAGCTTCGTAACAGGGATTAGACCCTGACGCTCCCAGGTGAGAGGCCGAAATCTTAACTGTACTTAACTGTTACTATTGTTAATTTTCTTCGTTATATTTTGATTAACAAAAAAACTGGTTCCTAGGAATAAACAGCTGAACAGATTTGTACTTCTGATAGAGTACGATGGTGATAAACATAAGGACTTTAGGTTTATTTCGTATATATTCATAGAGTTCAGTGAATGGTAACGCAAAAATACTAATAACGTAGAAAAATTAACACAAGCTAAGCCTTAGAATCCTATATTTTATCTGCAAACAAATTTATTTAATATAAAATCGAATTGCTTCCGCATAACTTATGTTTATTTCATGATACTTGTTGATATTAGCTAACTGAGGAAATTCAAATAGTAATATGTAAATATCATTTTTATTTAAAACTTCAACATGAGCACCTACTTATACTTTTCCAATTGCTTCTTTAAATAGAAAAAGAAAATGTTTATTTCATAATCTCCAAACAAATAGAAAACGTTTTGTGAATCCTTTTGATGTCGCAGACGAGAAACTAGGTAAAAAAGTAAATTTAGCATAAAATGGACTGAGCTACTCAAATAAAATCTTTGAAATGTTTATTGTTGTGAATTGAGTTTTTATTACATTATTCGTTTTTTTTATAGTCGAAATTGACATATTGTATATAGCCATTGTATAAAAATAGTAGATATTTATTTCTAAACGTACTGAATCGATTCTTCGATTAATAGGTAATTGAAGTAAAAATATATGTATTATGAATGCAAAGGAATATGATATACTTAATTATATTAGAAACTGCATTTTATTATAATATGTATTAGTTTTGTTTTTTCATTTATTACACATGGTTCATTATTATATTAAATTATTTTATTTGCTTTTATTTTCCGTATAGGTTGAAGATGCGTTATGGTGGCTGAAGTTTGACGAAGAAAGTAATCCCTACCTCCTTTACATGGCTCAAAATCTCTCCCATAAAACATTCCTCAGTCCTTCCACGTCTCTAAAAAGTCATAACAACAAAAAAACATTCCACGGTTCGGATTGCAGCAAGTGGTTTATAAGCGAAACTTGACAGCAACCTCCAACGATTGTAGATCATAAATTAGCGAGTAGTGAGCTTAAGACGCGCGTGAACCTCTTCGGAGGGCGCGAGGGGCCGGCGCGATGCGGTCTCGCCAGGGATGTACGTAATATATCCTGCAGACGAAGTAGTTTCCCTGACATACAGCTCGCAATCGCTGCCTCGGCCTCGGCAGCGGCCTACCCTTGATATAATCATCGGTCCGCCGCCGTCCGCGCCGTCCAGCGCGCGCCCCCCGCCCCCGACCCCCGCCCCGCCCCGCGCCGTCTCAGTCCCCAAAACGGCGCCCCCGGAGCCTGCCGAGCGCGCGCCGGCCTCGCCGACGCCCTCACTCGAGCGTCCGGCTAAGCTGCGCGAGCGCACCAAGAAGAACCTTCTTAAGAAACTCGGCCGCCATGAGGACAACGAGTTCGGCAAGATAGTTAGGACGCCCGCTCCGGACGAATTTGAATTGCCCGCACCTCTCCCTACTCCGGCATTCTCACGGAAAAACATTTTTGACAGAGATTTCGATGCTCTGTTTGAGGTGGCAAGCACGCCTCAGTTCGGGGCGAATATTCGTGTGACAACTCCGGAGCCAGATCGTCGCTTAGATGTTACGGCAACGCATTTTCCATCCCCCACCACATCATCTCTTAGTTCCCTTCCTCCCCGACCCAACTCCGAGCCCACCGCCACTCCTTCTCCTGCGCCTTCCGTCCGGACATCCTCACCTTCGACGCCGACGACTCAGCGTTCATCATTCGAAGGTTCTTGAACGAGAGTTTGGTTTTGGGTTCAGTGCGCCTTTTCACCAACTAACCCTTAACTCGTTATAATCACGATCTCTGTGCATGGATTTTGCAATTATGTAACTCTGAGCTTGGTTTTAAAGTTTTGAGGATTGATTTTGAAAATAATGATTGAGTTTGTTTTAGTTTTTGATTTGTTTTATCGTTTATTATATTTCCTATATGTAACTTCAGTCAAATAACTGTTTTAATATTTTTTATTTGACAGGACCGAACTCCAAGAAGAAAGTCAGTTTCTTCCGTTTTAGTTTGAGTCGAGCAAAGGAGCCAACACCGCCACGCAACATCATGATGCAACAACCGTCGGTGGAGATGGCTCTGCGAGAGCTCACACATCCAGCTCACAACGAACAGCTCAAAAATCAACAGCAAGTCACATTCAAGTTGGTTAAAACAGGTAAGCCCAAAAAATATCATATTCTTAATAATAAACTACAAAAATTCGTGAATTACTCTTCATCAAATCACTTTGCGTCTATTTTATCATAATAATATTTACGTACAGAAGGTATATAATTTTAAAGCGTTAGAAATTTATAAATTAAGCCTGCTATTACAATTAACTTACTTTAAAAAACTATAATTTAGAACGTGTTTACCTCCAAAATCCGTTATTATGTTTCAAACTTATCCACAACAATATATCACTTGTTCTAAATAGTATTTTATTATTCCTTATTTTTGGAATTATTGATAGCGAACCAGGCACAATATAAAAAGACTTACAAAAATAGAACCCTGTTAATAAATTGAAACCAAAGTGACTCTTGTGTAAGAAGCACGTTCAAACAAAGCCAAAATATTTCATTTATGGTCCTGATGTGAAATACTTCAGCTCCAACTACGTCGTTAATAAATTACTATCACATTGTGTTTCATCTTTGTTCCTTTCCATCCTATGCAATGTAATTTGTTTTATATGAAGAGTATAATAATTGTTTATAAGTTATTTTATATTCAATATTAGAATATACTTATATTATTTAATCGTCATCTTTATCCACAGTAATGGGATATTAGTATCAATTCTCGGTACGGGTCTCTTAAAATGAAGGTTAAGCCATAACATCGCTAACCAAGTGCGGAATGGTAGATTTCAAAAACTATTATCAATTTTATGGATAACTATCTTGCATGCACGATGCCTTACAATGTTTTGCTTTACAGCCGAAGCGAGTAATAACTAGTTTCTATTATACACAAAACTTTGAAATATCTGACAAATTATTCATACGTAAAACAATTATAATCTAGTGATATAATTTTGATCATTCACGTTAAGGATTCGGAGATTCTAATTTCGGATAAGATACCTCTGATTTTGCAAAGTCAGGTAGTGCTGGTATTTAATACTTTTGTGAGTGCCCGGGACTCATAACAAGAGGCATTCTATTTGGGTGATGGACACTATGATGGGTTATGATTGTACTAAACGTTTTATTTTCAACGATACTGCAATTCCAAATAACAATAGGTTTATGAATATTTAAAACGTTTAAAAGCTGTCTCTCAAAGCTCTATGCTGATATTGAATGACGTGTGTCCTATCTAAAGCTTTGTAGTGCCAAATTGAATGCAGGACAGCCGATAAAGCGATGAATTCAATGGCTCTACCAAATTGAAAGTACCTGTTCTGATCTATACTGTTATCAACGAATTTGGAACATTTTCGCTCATATCATACATAAATGAACCAACCAAATTCCTTTGTATAATTAAAGCCAGCGAAATCATACGAATTTATGTTGTCATAATAGATTTTACTACTTTTATGGTTACCTGCAGCTTTTCCTGCGAAACATTTGCTATAAACTATATAGCTATACTATAATTTGAAAAGTATAACTTACATAAAGTGGTTCCCTTAACTATAATTATTCTTGATCATTGCTTTGTTCCAACATATCCTACAACGATTCCTGAGATACAGGAACTGTGTACTAAAAATGAGTTATATTAAATTATTAATTATTGCCTAACAAAACACAAACACATTCATAAACGGACGTTTCACTTTTACGCAATAGTAAAGATATGTCGTAATTAACCTATGATTTAAATAACAACATAATATTATCGTCACTCGAATACAAAATTAACTTTTTTAATATAATGGATTGTTTACTTTCAGTCGCTTTTTTATGTGAGAAGAGTAGCAAACTAGCAAGCAAACCACCTGATGTTAGGTAGTCGCAGTCCATACACATCCGCGTACAACCACAAACCCGACCGAAATCGTATCTGAGTTCGAACGCCTAAGATGGTCGTCTCGTTTTAAAGTATAGCTGGCAACCGCACCTCTCCAAACAAAACACAAGTAATGTTTTACGGTGCATTATGAGGGCGGCGGTGGTACCGGGGAGGTCGAATTATAGTTCTACCACCTTTATAACTTCCATTGTTTAGATAATTTTACATAATATATCTAAAATTTTATATTTCTGTAACAATATGACGTGACAAAGTGACTATTTGTTGCGAGTTATATGTAGGAAGTGTTATTGAAATTCCATTGAGTGAGCTCGCATTCAACACCTATCAATATAAAAATAATATCGTCATTATTTAAATTTTGTTAGGTATCTCAATTATATAATTTAATGTTTCGTCGGGATTATTATTATATTGTTAGGTATCTCAATTATATCGCTAAACCTAAATCAAAATCAAAATATTTTCGCTCAAAGTAGATTCTTTACAGACCTGTTTTTGAATGTCAATATACTACCAAATGCTCGTAAGGTGTTTGGAGAAGAGTCGGCTAAAGAAACACCAAAACACACATCTTTTCCATCTCCGACAGATAATAACTTAAATTAATGGAGCAAATGGAGCTGGAGCTGGATAACGTTCCTGAAACCTGGTCAATATTCAAATAAACACATCAAACTGTTCCGTAGAGCCTATTCAGCCGGGATTACGTTACCACAACGTGTATGCAATACCTTTATACTCGGACTGGGACTGCTTCCGTGTATTTTCACATTACAGAGAACATGCTTCATTCCATGTAGTTCCTGAAATTTGTAACAGATTAATGTAGTTCAAAAGGAATATGTACGCATCACCCTAATCTAATATTCAGCAATTTTTCAGTTTTATTTGATGACGTGTGATTGCTCGGTACAAGCGAGATTAAACTCAGATTCAAATTGAAACATTTTATTTCATTATAAAGTTTTTACGTACACTTAATGAATGGCAAAGAAACAATGTAAAATCAGTACATCAGCTTTCACTATCTTAGTCTGCAGAATGAGAGAGGACTTCAGTTCTGTAGGGCTTCGACCACTTAACCTTTAGTAGTCTGCATGCTCATTTGCACATGCTACAGACGTTTACAACTTAGGCATTTCTGATCTCCATCACAACGATAGTGCAATGATCTGGAGTAGAAAGTTCCGGATTCGATCGGCTGTGGGTCAATCCATAGCACCCAAAACATAGGGAAAGCTGTCAGGGTATAGAAAGCATACATGACATTTCAAAGTAAGTTCAGAATTCGTACCGCTTTGAGTGTTGGGAAAACTGTAGGGGTATAGAAAGCAAATGTTTTCCACGAATAGAGAATCTCCTACTTTTTTGATGTCGGTTTGGAACGGCAAAATAAGAGTCGTTATATTCCCGTCCTGCATTTGTACGCCACAGGATTGTGTACGAAGCAATTCCACACACCGCAATGTACGCTCAGGCTGACGATTGCTACATACTATAGCAGCACTATACCTACATCTCGTTTCTATTGATCCGTTTTATCTCCCTATATAATGTTTTAAGCGTATTTTTATTAAATGCTTATGCTTTTTCTCATATGTATTTTTTAACTTGGTTTTATTCTCAAAATAACTGTTATAAATTAAGCTTCCAACACTGACTATAGAAACTTCTTGACGGAATCTTGGGCACCAAATACGAAGTGTAAATTTATTTGCACAATATTCTAGTCTTACTTCCTTGTGGTACTCCTATTTTGTGCATTTACAGCCGTCATAAGATAACATTGACTACTTTCATTAGATGGCCTGCTCGATTGTTTACTACCTTGACTTCAACCATAACACTGAACATAAATTTATATTTGAAATCTATAGCGGGTACTCACGATGAATTTATTTAGATAAAAATATTTACAAGTTACACCAATTGTATTTGCGTGATATATTTCAAATGAATTAATTCCGCGACAATATCAATATAAAGTCATATATTCCTTTTTTAAGAAGGTATGTGAGCTACGATTTAAACGATTTGGTCCGAAGTAATATCTGCAAGTGTAACACTTGCATATAAAGTCTTAAATCTTATTTCTAGAAAGCGATTTATGCCACCACTTTATTCACGAAATTTGTTGAACGTAGCTATCCGCTTTGCAGGTGGTCCAATTTTATAATGAACGGCTTCGTTATTTATGGTCTGAATACCTCAGATTTTTGAAACTTGCATTAGTTACATGCCTTATGAATATCTTTTTTCATAATACGTTAATAAGCATATACACATTTTTAACCAATTCGACATAAATCGGAAATCCAGCTTAAAGTTTACAGATGCATTAATACCACTGAAGATTGACAACTACACTGTTCCACCAAAACGCAAGAATTGAGTGACGTTATTAATTGACGTGGCAAAACTGCCTCGCTGCTAGAACTGTACAGATTCCATCACCTTACAAATGCAGTTTATGCTTGAGGAACTTGGTTAACTTTCTACTATTCTCATTTTAAGAGGATATCCGCCAGGCTTTGTTACGTTTAGTTCTGCCTTGAGAAAACGTATACGTACTATTTAAGCCAAAGAGTTTTCCTCGTATTTAGTGAGGTAGTTTTATAGGCTTTGACTGTAAAAGATCTAAATGGTTTGTCTCACGGAGCTAAGTAGGTCATAGGTCAGTCAATCTGTCGTAATCTCGTTGCTAGAGCGATTTAGCGTCTCGCTACCTGCGCTTTAGATTAAGTTACTTAATGCAAAACAGAAACTAAATCTTCTCGGGCGCGTTTCTACCATTAAATGAAAATTCAGGTACTATTTTATTAAAATGGTAATTTCCTTCTATTTTATAAGACATTTTATTTACCCCGAGGCTGAAAGTTGTTAATATCAAAACATTTTTAACGACATAAACTATGAACCGGATTTACACTGTCATAGATAGACAATTATTCAAACAAACTATGACAACATAATAGTTTCGAAGCAGTATTTAATGGGCCTCAATTTTATTTTACTCTTTTATAAAATAGTTTTTTTACAAAACACCCTCATAGTTAATAATATATGTCAATCAATAGTAAAACCTGAATCAAACTAAAAAATATGAAGAAGAACAAACTAACAACGAATTTATTTCGTACTATTTAGAAACTAGAGAAAAGCTCCATCTAATGTTCAGCAATTGCTGCACCTCATGAGAACTAACTCCATGTAGAACAGAATCTCCGAAGAAGCTCGCAAAAGCGTTGCTATTGATAAAAGTAAAGATGGAACACATCGAAGAAATTAATCTCAATTACTAAATACACCTTTCAAAGCAGGATATATCACCACTGCATTGTACGAATTAATGTGAAGGTGGTGCAGTTGTAAACAAACGACAAGTTTTGCCACATTCAAATTTAACTTTAACGTGCGAATTTCTAATAAGAATAAGACTTTGAAACATGCTACTTGAGTTAATAACAGTTTGTTATACTATTATGAGTCTTTGTGTTAAAATATTTTGTTGAATTTCCTATTTAATACAAGTATACATCAAAGGTCCTCTGGGTGAAAAAAGACTCTGGCTAGATAAAAAAAATTCTTGGTATAAATTTTACCGGGGAAATATTTATCGGAAAATTTTCGACAACGTTGGTTAGACGTTCAAAATCCGTATTAAGAGCCCATTGAGATAAAAAAGCAGGACATCAAAGAATTGCTTAAGAGGGACAATTTCTGCCAATGAAAAAGTTTAACTTCAAGAAAAGGTATGTTATTCTTGTAATGTCCTTCTGAAAAAATCGATATTTGAAAGTTTCTGACATATTATGGCAAGATTAGCACAAAAAATAAAAAGCTAATAAATTATTTACTCTCTGATAATTTGATTTGCGATAAAATGAAAAGTATATATTTTTTATTAAATAATAAGACAAAGTTTAGATAAAAATATATAAATGTATGAGTAACACACAATTTCCTACATTGAAAAAATAAATTGGAACGAATAGCAATTAGGTTACTGGTGGGTCAAGTAATCTTGAAATAACAAGCAGTAGAAAATGAATAAATATTCTATCGGTATCTGATTCCCGGCGCGCTGGTTTGCTCACGTACGTTCCTAATTGCATTTTGGCAAATTTAATTTTAGCCTTACTATTCAATGGAAGGACTTTTTTATGAATAAATATATACATGCTAAGATGTTTTGGCTTTTTAGCCACAACTTCCCATAGCTCTATGATTAGAGCAGAGGCATCTAATTATTCGCTGGGTCAGGTGTATCCAAACATTTTTCGTCGGGAATCAAATTAAAAAGATTACGTTTAATGATAATCTGGAATGTCTTTAATAAATCTTAGGCGCAGAGCTGTTCAGAATACAAAAAGTCAGCTGTACCCTACCGTCTATACATATAATGCATGAGGGTGTGCTAATTTTTCATCATAACTCCTAAAAAAAGACTCAAGTCCGAAATTATCAGACCGGTTTAAAATAAATGGACATTAATATTTTCATTAATCATGTAAGTGTTCACATTCTCCCAGTAGGAATCCGCGATTAAGGAATTTGTTGGAGCAAAACAATTCGAGGACTGAAATTTGCTTCAGGCCCTACCCCTAGGTTTAAAGATGGCGTAGACTAATACATGTGCCTTTTTCGTTTTTGGGTTCGCTCAGGAAACATAAATACAAAGTATCTTTAATTTGATAAGCTCAATTACCTAACTTAATATAAATACATTTTACCAATTTTCTACTTCATTATTAATATTAGTTTTATTTTGTTCTTATATTTCTAGCTTTAAAATAATAAGTAAGGATTTCAAAGACTTGGCATATTGGCATATTGAAAAGAGGGGAAATAGGAAAATATAAAAATAAATTAAAATATTTTCGCAATACAACCACGTTGAATCCGAACGAACAAATACGGATACTCATAAATAGTCTGTTGCAATGGAGATTTTATAGCATGTTATAAAATAAAAGTACAAAATCTATTACTTAAAAAATATATTTTTGCAACAAAATTTTGGTGAATGGTCCGGAAACAGAATTTTGAGCGAGGCTTCAAACTTCGTAACAGTTATCACTAAAAGTTTCGAAGACTGGACATATTTTATTCTGTATATTTATGAAAGAGAGGTACAGGTACAGGCGGATTAGATTTTTTACAAATCAAACTAAAAATATTGCCAACACGTTCTATAGTACGAGTTTTGGTATTTGAAACTGGATTATCGAAATTCTGTTTACAAATCCTGGGTAGATCGTCTTTACCTGATTTCGAAACTACCAAATTTGAAAGTCAACATGGGTATTAGAAATCTAATTAAGTTGCTTTAGTAGAGATTAATATATATATGGAAATCGAAATTATATTTCTACGTATATAGCAGTCAGATACGTATCAAAGATTTCCCCATAAAGTCCTTATAGGTAACGTAAAATTTACCAAGTTACACTTGCCTAGTATGGCGGATCATGGACTTAAGGATAAGTCACGGGGCAAAATAGCGTTTATATTTATGGTTATAATATGCCATTTCACCCAGCACCCATACAAAAAGAGATGGATAAGTAAACCTCTCTGCTTAATACTAAAAATAATTTCGTACTTGGTGTTTTAAAAAAGAGTTAATATAAAAAATCCTGGAACTACAAACATTTTAAACAATCATGTGTACAAGTTACGTTAAAATTAGTGTTAAAATACGGAAATTATATTATTTTCAAACCAAAATTTTAATTACAATTATGTTTTTAACCATATTTCTACTTTTGAAAAGGTAACAATCGAATAAATTGATATCATTGGTTGCGTTTGGTCAAACATAAAAAGTGAATTTTGCATGGAAAAATACCTGCATAACACGCTCTTCTTTTAAAAGCACACCCGCGCCCTGCAAAGAATCATGAACCGATGATTGAAGACATTAATAAAAAAAAGTAACGTGGCCGTAACGGGAGACCCGGCGGATATGAAACATCGAAATTAATGGTTATTGTAAGAATTTAAATATGACTAACTGCGCCCGTGACTTCCCTCACTGTTCTAAAATAAAGGTAGCATAAGTTTTTCCAAATAACAATAGCTTGCTGTCAGCGAAAGTCACGTCAAAACCGATCCAGCCGTTATGCTTTTAATGGACTTATTATTATTTTTGTGCGGAACCCATCATCCTTTTCTATAACATCGGTAGAAGTACGCCCAACAGATAGTGCTTTAACAATACGTAAAGAAACGCATAACAAAGAAACAAATATTTGTTTGCAGAACTTTATCACACTACGGGATGAATTTCCAAAAACGATAAATGTAAGTTTTATATATTCGTATTATTAGTAGTAGTTAGAAAGTTAGGAAAAAATCAACGAACAGATAAAAAACAAATATACAAACTTCATTCCATAAGTACACTTCCTCTAAGCAATTAAATCAAATAAATTGCATTTATTTTTTAATTATTTATATCGCGGAGATTTTGAAGAAAGCTTGAAAAAATCCATCGACGGAATAAATGATTGACAGCAATAAAGAAATCAGTTTTAATATTAATAATGGCATATATATTAATTCATATATTTACAGGTTAATTTTCCTTTTTATTGTTGTCCTAAAGCAATACAATAGTAACAGATGCGTCTCGTACGTTTGTTGTCACGCAATACTCGGCCTTACCCCAAGACGTACTAATAAATGTTTTACATAATAAAATTACAATATTGCTCACAGCGATGTGACAAACTAATATTATGTTATATACATGTTGTCCAAGTTGACAGTTCTATGAAGTTACTTTGGCTTATGTTTCACATCAAAAATATTAAACAAATCCAACACCGTTTGGATTTACTCTCATCACGTTAATACTTAACATTCCTCTTAAAACTCGAAGCTCGTTCGCTGATCCATTCAAACGATTTCGTTGCTCGCTTAACGTCGATTTCACATTTGAACAAACACGCGCAAACAAGAAATGCGGAGTGACAGAGAGCCGTTTTCATCCAAATCAGCACTATATGATTTTTCCCTTTTTCGAAATACCTGTTTTTTGCTTACAGTAGGTAAGTATGCTTACAGTTTTTGTGCAACATGCTGTAAATTCCGGCGCTGTATGCTCGCAGCTATTTGAATAGCAAAAACTTTGAACAAACCCCCGTAAAACGTACAACAAACATAGCAAGCCGTATTGCAATTCAGTTTTGTTTTGCACTTAGTTAAGTTAGGTAGCAAGTAAGTAGACGTTGTAATATACTTCCAAATCTAATTAAAGAGGCGTCGTGTCATTTAGTGTAATTACCGACTTCAAAATTTGATGCATTTCTGTCTTTATGTATTCTATTATTCAGGTTGCTGGTTTTTTTTCATGTATGTATACTTTATTTCATTATTCCATTCGGCCATCAGTCCATTTCTTAATTCGTTTCCTCGTCTATTAGATATAGAAAACCTATACTACTATTCTATACAAAATATAAAATAACATCTCACTACCTTAAACAAACATACATATTTATTCTGTTTTAATGTGGCGTTGAGCGCACGAAAGTTTTAATCTCGCGTTTCAATTGTAAAGACCCAAAAAAGCTTAAAAAACCCAAAGCCTTGCTTCCAAACGTTGTTTATGTTGCTTGTACAATAAAGCAGAGACCCTAACTCTATACTCGCAACACTCTATAAAGTCGTCGTAGCTACGTCGTCAAAATAAACATACTGGCAGCTCATAAACATGAAGTTTAAGAGCTAACACATCGCCAACAGTTTATCTCCGGTCTCGCTTTTGAACTAGAAGTTAGGGGTTAACTAAATGAAATACGTTTTATATACAAATAATTACTTTCGAGTGACTACAAAGTAAA
The DNA here is from genome assembly GCA_018251015.1 of Phocides pigmalion okeechobee. NCBI lineage: Eukaryota > Metazoa > Arthropoda > Insecta > Lepidoptera > Hesperiidae > Phocides > Phocides pigmalion. The sequence continues at coordinate 12,027 of DWON01007279.1, forward strand.
AATAAATAACAAAAAGAGTTATGGTTAATTGGACAACCACGTCCAATCTCAAATAGAATAAAAGTTCTGTTTAAGGATGGACGCGGATGCATTCTTACACTTGAGGACTAAGATGGACGCCTCATGCATTCCACGTTTTTTTTTTTTTAAAGTGAATTTTTTTTTTCTTATTTATACTTTTTTAGTTGGATTTTTTCATAAAAGCGTGTTTTTAGTTTTTTTAACTATTATTTATTTTTCTTTTTTTTCATATTATTGCATTGTCATCTGTCCTTGATACGTGTGTAGAGTTTGAAATTAATCAGAATTCTGGATATTAGTAAAAATTATGCTCAAAGAATCCGTTACATACATACAACCCAAGGTAATAAAAGCGTGTTAATAAAAATAATAATTCTTCTGCCGTACCTCTATAAACAAGGTATTTTGCAATTCCAACACTTCATTTTTGAAATAATATTTTTATACAGCGAAAAACCATTCCCTAGTCGTTGCATATCAAAGTAAAACTGATGTAAATTCCTCTCTAATATACATAGAAGTTCAGAAAAAACAGTTCTCTTACATGCAAATTAATGATTTTGTGAACCTTCATCATTATTTTTTAAGACTACGTACTTAAGACTATGTCTTCAATTTAAAAATTTCGTACAAATGCCTAAATTAAATTAAATATTAAAATAATGTCAAGATGTACCACTTGATTGAACCAATATGAATCAATAATAATGAATGTAAATTATTTAAGTATGTCTTATACAGCATTTTACTAAATACACAATCATTTACTGAAATTTATACTTAACTTTAAGTTATTAAACGGCTCCAGAAATGTTTTTTATATGCTGATTTTGACAATTACTATGAAATGCGAAGGTGGGAGAACCATAGTTCGACCGTGGAGGTATCACCGCAGCCCATATAATCCGTCGTAAAGCATTACGTGTGTTTCGATTGAAAAGGTGCTGTTGCCGGCTACACTTTGAAGCGAGGCGACCATTTTAGTCCTCAGGAGTAGCAACGTATCTACGTTCGAGCTCAGAT
>DWON01007280.1:0-13070 GCA_018251015.1 Phocides pigmalion okeechobee
AATAGAACTTCTGTTCTATTTGAGATTGGACGTGGTTATCCATGGGCTGCAGTGACCACTTAACATCAGGTGGCCTGTATGCCCGTTTCTTACTCTTACATTATATATAAAAAAAAACATATGTATATGTATGTTGGAATCGAGATCCATGCAGAATTATGACTGGTGGTTGAAATATAGTTAATTGGCAGAAGGACCACCGCCAAAAGAAAGAAAAAGAGAGAGAAAGATAAAGAAAGAACGAGAGATAAAAGGAACGAAATAATATAATAGTTGCATACACTACAGAAATTAAAAAAAGAAAAATGACAATAATAAAATAAAAATAAACGTAAAAATTAAAACATAATAATGAAATAACTGTGCTGTAGTATAATGCAACGATAAGGCACAGACTCCGTACCTGCCGCGGGGGATGGGGGTTGTTTTGCCGAAACCAAATTGCGGGTGACGGTTTCACTAAGTAACCAACTATCCATCTAAATTACCTGAGATAAGACTTTTGTCTCGTTGAAGGTTCCTACATGTGCAAGACATGTGAAAAAGATCTTTTAAAAAGCGGAGTTGTATAAAGTAGTTGATAGGTGGTAGAACTATAATTCGACCGGGGAGGTACCACCACCGCCCTCATAATCTGCCGTACAATATTACTTGTATTTGGGTTGCAGAGATGTGGTTGCCGGCTACAATTTGAAGCGACGCGACCATCTTATATCCTCAAAGGTAGCAACGTATCTACGTTCGACCTCAGAATTTCAGTCGTGGTTTTGTTTGTATGTGGATGTCTATGGGCTGCGGCTACTTAACATCAGATAACTTGCATGCCCGTTTGTTACTCACATAAAAAAAGGAAACGCACAGAAAACGGCCTCGTCCGTTATGAGATACGAGGAATAAAAGATATCAATTTTAATATTCCTCCAAATAAGTATTATTATAATAAATGTCACATGATATTAGCCAGTGAGCCAAAGCACTCCAATTTGATTCCCAAATGTCAGCCATCAAACTACGAAGCTATATAATAGATGATGTTATGAAGTTGGAAAATTAACTCGGATATTACTTGTGACATTTTGCTAAAACGCTCCGCCATATATCCGTTAGATCCACTTTAATCACATATTTTATTTTTAAAAAATATTACTGGCGGTAACGGCCTTTTTCATAGTTGAAAAGTACGACCGTGTGATCCATATGATATTAAATGGTCTTTGCAGCCCATGAATATCTTGGTCGAAACAAACTACTACTACTTCTACTAGCATGAAGGTAGAGCCGTTAGAGCTCGCCCGGGACGGCACTACCGGCACCCTCATAACCCGCCGTAAAACAACATGTATTGTGTTTCGGTTGGGGAGATGTGGTTGCCGGATACACATTTTTGGAGGCGACCATCTTAGTCCTCAACAGTAGGAACACATCCACGTCCATCCTTAAATAGAACTTCTGTTCTATTTGAGATTAGACGTGGTTGTCCATTGGCTGCAGTGACCACTTAACACCAGGTGGCCTGCATGCCCGTTTCTTACTGTTTCGTAATACAAAAAAGATTGGTACTATTTTGTTGGGTTGAAAAACTAACACAGAAGTGTGCAGGCTATCTGATGTTAAACGGTCTCTGCCTCAAACAGGGTTAAAGTGATGGCTAAAGTCGTGCATAGATTCATTGCTACCTGAGTACTGAGATGGTCGCTTCGTTTATAAATGGAGCTGACAACCGCAACTGATGAGGCACAGTCATATGGGTTTTTCCTTGATATTTTGCTTCACCATTAAAGCCAGTGAATTCCACCTTTGCACAGAGAATTGCGATCGCTATTAAGTACAGAAATACATTCAGCGTTCCTGCCAATATACCGGTTGGACACAGACACTTTTTAGATTGTTTCCATAAGGCTTTTATTACTGTTAAGATGTCTCATGTTTACTTAAATAGAAAAAAAAGTGATAATTAATTTCTAATTCACATGAATCGAAATCTGTGATGCGTGCCAGGGACTCAAACCCTAAAATCACCCTTTGCAATGCATTGTATCTCACCATGGGCCTACATTTCTTTAATTAATTATCGTACTAATAAAATCAAGAGACAATTTGAACTGCTCAATAATAACTGAACGTTTTGCCAACTATTGCCGACACAGCTAGTTCTGTCCAGAGACGTTAGTGCCAAATTATTAAGCGACCCGCAATGCAATAAGCTGCACAGTAAACTTTCCCGGCTATTTGAAACAATTATCCTATAATGTAATTTACATAATTAATTTATCTAAATGTAACAATGAAGATCTTGAAACTGATGACAATATAATCTTAACCAAAATCTATGGGGAATTCCTGCCTATAATCATAATAAAAACCTAAACAATCTACAGAGAATCCGTGCCCTGTGTTGAATAGCTATCACAATTCTCTGCGCCAGAAATGAGCAGGCCCTCTTGTCACCAATAGCGTCGAACAATTTGAAAATTCTATTTGAAATATATTATTTAATTATATGGCTATTTACATACTCTCAATGATGTCAAATGTCAATAATATTATTTAATTTCTCGCTCAATTTACAAAAAAAACCTAACTTATTATGCACCAAAACCTTCCTCAGGAATCACTCTACCTATTATTGAAAACCGTCACAAAATCCGTCCAGTACGTATTGAATTTATCGTGAACAGACAGACGCGACGGGGGACTTTGTTTTAGTATATTTAGAGATTAGCCTTAATTTAAATAATTCATATTATTTAAGTTTAAGTTTATTTTGCTCTTTAATTCATTAATGATTTTTTGTAATTATAAATTAACTTACGTCACATTGATATTGGAAATTATAATAATTATTAAAAATATAACGAGTTTAATATCGCCGATACCATAGGCACGACTTTCCCTTATATCGACAAAGAGGCTTTCAAACACCACAAGTTAATGGCGTCGGTTGTAAATGAAAATTGACCCGCCCGAGGTCCTAGTTTGAAAATGGGATTTAATAATAGATAAGAGAAAACGACATCGACTGTACACCGTTATGGGGGTGTGGCTGAGATAACGGTACCCGGTACCTGGTCTTGGAGTTAATGATGATTAAACTGTAAGGGAACTAAGATGTTTCTTATTTATGGGGTACTTTTAACGTTTCCTGTACGCACAGCTTTCTAACTGGATCTCCGGAAGTAATTCCATGCACACATATTGGTCGAGGGCATAAACACCTAGATCCAGATTAATGATGAAATATTCCAATTTATTTAGATGTCAATCTTGCCAGGAGTCAAACCCGGAAGGCACTCCTTGGACCATGGTTACTTGTGTTTGCATTCTGTTATTATATAGCATATTCTTTCCACTTGAACATGAAATCTGAATAACGACGTGTAATATTTTTTTATCTATATTTTAAAACATCAACGATAATCCTACGCTCTAAATTATGCAAGAGTAATTAATAGTATCAGGCGTTAATTCGCGGAAATCCATGCTATTAAGTTGTTGTTAAAACTACTTTCCAACAATCCGCCACCACAATGTATATTGGTATATATTTCAAAGCATACACTATGTGGATAGGAAAAAGTGAAGTGATTAAAAATATATTTCACAACACATATTAGTACCTCACAGTATCCTACAGTAGGTACTAATATGTTTTAAGGAATATACTTTTAATCACTTTTTCCTATCTTCATAGAGCATGCTTTAAAATATATACATTGTGGTGCCGGATTGTTGCAAAGTAGTTTTTAACAACAACTTAATACGCAAGAGTAAGTTAAAATATAAAAATGCATGATATCAATAAAATTATCAATGACAAAACGAGTTTAAAAGATTTTATTCCTCCGATTCGCGGTCTTATAAACCCTTGTTTACTTTCTCCAAGCTTCAGATTATTTATTATAATAAAATTCTCCGTTATTATTGAGTAACGTCCTACCGTCTTCGCGTGAAATTTCCATAAATCAATTTTAGTACAAACACCTCTTAGTGAACTCTGTCCGCAGTGTCTGTGGGTATGGCGCGGATACCAGCGGTTTGATCCAATTTATTACTTTTTTATTTGAACCTGAGTGTATTGAGAATATTATTCTGAGTACTACAGGTTACAATGTATAAAACTCTTTTGAAATACAGTACATAATTAGGTATGTGGTGGGTCCAAAATAGCATAATTCTCACTTGTTATATGTCAAGTAATAATAATAGTAAAATTTATTTATTCGCTCTCACAATATACTATAATACCGTTCAATCATCGTAATTGTAATAAGTCATGTGCCCGAAATAAAGTTTAATGTAATTATTGATTTTAATGTTAATCGTAAATAATGTTAATCCTACCATTAATTATTATTAATTAAATCCCACATTATAATGTTTTCAAATATTTAAAAGTGTATAGCGACGAGTTATTTTTGTATGCTATAAAATTATGTACATGAAAACTATTTATTTAAAAGTGTCAATTACAAACGAAATTCATTTTTGATTTCGACACAACATTTTTATATACATATATTTTTAATTATGTTTTCATTGTACATTTACTTTGCCTTAGAGATAACGTACTTAAAAAAAAAGAGATTTTTTTCAAAATTTTCGCTGTAAACAGTTTTTTCTTAATCCCTACAAGATTTTTTATGTACTTAATCAAAATAATAAATCATGTAGCCTACGTAACGGTAAGTAGTAACTGCTGAATTCCGAACAGGCATCCTATTTAAATTCAATCATAGTTGTATTACTAATCCTGAGAACCAAGATGGTTAACTCGCACGAAGTGACGCATTAATTATATGTTTCCATCTATACACAAAAGTGCCTAATGAGTTATTATTCATACCTTTACGCAAAATCTAGTTCACACTAGAAATGGATGTGACGACTGTATTTCTCAAATTGAACCTCTTTATGTTCTTTTTTTAAGTTACCTCTGATAAAGAAGATACATTTTTATTGTTTCTTTAGATATTATCCCGCTCTTATAGCGACCACGCGTTAGTCCGTGACTGGGGTGGCGAGCGAGCGGCGGTAACCACGACGAAGACAGCCGGAATGCAGTTATAGTGATCAAATTGAGTCAACCGCAGAAGTATCTACCATACAGAACGCTACGTCGAGTATTTCATGTTGATAAACATGTTATTTATGTTATTTCATATAACTGGTGAGAGTTTCTTTTGTAGGACATAAACACTTGTAAGATTCGAGTTGTTGTACGAAGTCGACATTGATGGGAGGCCATTAGTGGCAAATACAAGTTCCCTTCCGTATTACAAAGAACGCGTTGAACAGTCTTGATTGTTGTTAATAGATACCAGTCGTTAAATATCGTCGGAGGCTCTATGGGCTGTTTAAAAGCATCCAATAGGAACATGGGCACTAATACGCATCGTCACCAGTACGCATTGACATTGCAGATTGGGCTCTATGGGCTGTTTGAGAACATCCAATAGGCAGATCAGAGCTATTAAGTAACGTCACCATTACGAATTAATATTGCCTTTTGGAATATGATTCATGCCTTTTTGTAGATGTTCCCAGGTGAAGGACAAAAAGGTATATGCAGTGTATCGTTTCTGTATTTTTGAATATTATTCATGCCCAGTTATAAATGTCCCCAGTCGAAGAGAAAGAGGTTTCTGTTAAAGCGGCAGTGTATTGCTTTTGTGTAGAGATTAAGAGTTTTTTTTAATTGCTTTTTTTTCTAGGCGTTTTATATTTTCCTCACGAATATACAATACTCTTACTGGATAGAAATCAGAAGAAGCCCGGGCAAAGCGGGAACACTCGAGGCCTATTAATCCCTATCGAATAATCCCCATCAGTCTCCCCGAGAGCCGTTATAAAACTGCCCGGTATGAGTAGCAGATACGTGTAGAACGTCCTCCTTTTCGTTCGTCGGATAGAAATCAGTTCCTGTTAAAGTCAGATGTGAGTATGGGTGGATTATACGGAAAATATCAAAAACGCGTAAGGTTTTTAAAATTTTATAGCCATAATGAGATGGCCCACGCACTTGTTTGTTGCTCTTCTTTTTTTATGTGAGAAGACTAGCAAACGAGCATGCACCTGATGTTAAGTAGTCGCAACCCATAAACATCCACGTACAATCGCAAACACGACTGAAATCGTATCTGAACTCGAACGTTCTCGTAGATACGTTGCTACTCCTGAGGACTAAGATGATCGCCTCACTTTAAAATATAGCCACAAAGTATAGCTTCAAAGTATGCTATACTAAAGTATAAGGTTCATTGAGTGCTCGTTGCAAATTGGGCGGTACTTAATGTACTCTACACGTGTTCTGCCCTTTGCTCTTGACGGAATCGTTTAAAGTTCATGCTCCAATTTCTGGTAAAGCGTTTTTGGAGCAAACAGTCTGAGATATTTTGAGGATACGGAGACGCGGTCGCTTTTGCCTTTGCGGTTTTAATACATTTGACAAGTTTCAACGGAAAATGGGCATCGTAAAATTATAGTAAGTAACAGGATGCTCAAAGTTGACGTACCGATATTATATTGTATCTTTCACATTAATTAAATGTATTTAGATAAATAATAATAAAATAAAATATTATTTCTTTTACTTTTTTGAATTCTACATAATGACTGTGGTATTTAATTTTTTTTTACTATTTTTCATTTCCGATTAACACTTGCGTTTTTAAATATTTTAAAGTTTGAATTAGTTGTTTTTTTTTTTTTGTAGTTGCTTCGTGATGATAACTCAATAGATCAAAGTATAGTTTATTGTCAATATAAAATAAAAGGTCGCTTTTCAAATCCGTCCTAAAAGCTTAGCTTAAGCTTTAATGTTTTGTTTTACTTTGGATATGTAACGAAAGTAACATGTTATATTTAATAGACTGTGTTTGACAAATGTTTAATTAATTTTAATATTTAATAATTTAATATAGTATATAAAATTAACACTGTATATAAGTTATTGGACAAGAGTAGGAACGCATCCTTGTCCATCCTTGAATAGAACTTTTGTTCTATTTGAGATTGGACGTGGTTGTCCATGGGCTGCAGTGACCACTTAGCATCAGGTGGCCTGCATGCACGTTTCTTACTCTTTCACAATAAAAAAAAGTTCATACGATCTGTGGTGATTTTTAATTTTCGCGGAGAACTGAGGGTGTAACTTCTCAACGATATCGAGCATGTGGGAATCGTCGAAATTAAATTTTCTTTGTTTTCTCTCGTAGTCGGTGGGCTTGTGGCGTTATTAAATTTCCTTGTGTTTTTTAACGGAGGCGTATCATTAGATTGAGGGTTTCCGTCAAGAGGAAATTGTGGCGGCGAGGGGAGCGAGCTGAGCACCTAAACATATTGAAAAAATAAAAATTCCGGCTACTTTCGTCTTATGAACGAATCGAAGGTTGCTCTACTACACACGTATTTGTTTACTTAAAAAAAAAATATTTTTTGATAATTGTGACGTTAAAATAAATCATTTATGAATCCTGTGTTACAACATTATCGACAATCAATAGCCACGTTATTGTAAAAGCGTTTAGCATTTATATAATAGAATTATTAACAAAGTGTTATTATATATTATTTGTACGTTTATATCTACTCAATGGTCATTGTAATTAAAATATAGAGCAGCTTTCGATCGAATGTCCGCTGAAACACTTGAAGTGATTTCGTGAAATAAGTATCGCCGCGACAGGATGCCAGCGCCGGGCTGGGAATTCCGCCTTAAATATACATATTACATTACGTGAAATTGCCCATTTTTTCCACTCTCCACCCTAGCAATTAGGGTAGCTTGTGTATAAATATTGCACGGCCCTCATTAATGTGCGTGTTCGTTTGAGTATCTATATAATTTTATGGTTTTTTAGCCTGCTCGGCATCTCGAAGAAACGTCGCGGGATGTAATGAATAATTAAGACATGTTGTACAAGGGAAGTGGTAGCATTTTTTCAGTCAACCGTCCGACCGACAAATGATGGCTGCTAGGTAACAAATTGATGAGAGTCACTACAGATTCTTAGGGGAGAGGGTAAGTTGATTTTTTATTAATTTTAAAGAATATTTTAAACTTTGTTAAGCTACCTAAATAGTTATGATTTAAATTTAGAGATTTGCTTTAGGAATTATTTTTTACATGTGAGATTGGTATTAAACGAACATACAAGCCACCTGATGTTAAATGGTAGCTGCAATTTGTGTACTAATTGTCGCCTGGTAGCTTCTATGATACCATCGGGTATTGCAAAATAAACATTGAAATTAAATGAATATTTATTTGCGCAAATTGTGGTTACAAAGGTCTCTGTACTTATAATTATTCGCTCACAATTTACCATTTTGATGGCACGCAAATATTTAGATTATATACTGGTATTTTGTTTTTTATTTAAACTGTATATTATTAAATATGTATTCAAATAATGTAATGGTAGTAATAAGATTGTATTAAATTTTCGTAAGTGATGCATATCATTTGAAATCATAAATCTCGAAATTGGAAACTGATTTAGTCAATCTGACATTTTTAAATTCTTTAGTGCGAATATGCGAGCAAAAATAGACTATTACTTGTAGTATATATTTTTATGCATGTTATTAAAATATTAACTGTTTATGTCCCTTATTTATATAAACTTTATCTGCATAAAATTTATATTATTATACTCGTAAAAATGAGGCTTTACGTATTACTATATAAAATTAAAAAAAATGAAGTATTTATGCCATGAAAAGGCATGCATAGGCTTTTTCATTACTAAGAAGTAACATGTTTGCCTTGTTTATAAATATACCCAGCGACCACACCACCTATCCAATGGAAAATTCCAACTACGCGGTGTAGTATGCTCTTTGCATGTTTAATTGTGGGAAAAGTCTTTTGTCCAGAAACGGGACAAAAATAGTTACAGTCAACTGTCCTAAACTAGTGCTTACCTTGGTCTATTTGGTCAGAAGGTGACGGCACACGCAGTCGTAGGGAAGCCTGAAACAAAAAATATTAAAATTAAAAAATGAAGAAATAACATGATATTATTTGACTGAGCAGGAACCACCACCACATTTCTAGCATGAAACAAAATTCAAAAAATTCAAAGTCAAAGTTATTTCGTGACAGATTTTTTGACTTTCGGTGAAAGTGTCTTAGCTTACATATAAAGACCACCACGCCCTTAAGGATAGCAATGTATCCATGAATGTCTTCAGGTTTCCATTCTATATAGAGTTGATTACAAATATTGACTGTTTACCATCAGATGAACTGCACCTGTACGGTATATGCAAAACTTTTTTTGTTCTCCTTACTTCGCATTGTATTCAAATTAGTAACATCGTTACGAGATTTATATGTACCATTATCTAATATCAGAAACTTTAAAAGAAATCCCTCCTGTAAACAATAACAAAATAAAATCATAAAATTTTATTAATTAAGAGCGACACTTATTAAAATTCATTAATCATTCCCATAAAATCGGAGCGAGGCAAAAATTGGGTTCGAATGATAAAAAGCCGAGCTCCGAGATTGCATTTCGACAATTAACGCATTAAGGCTGCCTTGCCAATAAAGAGCAACTCTTAATTAACGGTCCCTGTTAAAAATTGAGTACAAATTCAAGTAGGAGATTTCCCCTAGTGGGGTGGGATCTAGTGAATGGCCTGTAATATTTTAGTTTGGTTGAAACAAACTCCTTCGTGGAGAGTTGAGGGGCTGAGGAGCTGTCACGTAGACACAATAAGCCTTTTAATTCGATTCGTCAGTCGGACGTAGGAGACAAAGCCCCGCAGTTATCATTCAATGGGGCACTCGCACCTTTCGCTTTACCTCGCTTTCTTTTGAGATAAGCCACGCTACACAACGAGTTGTAGGAACTTCGATATCCGAAGATTTAATCTTTTGATCATTTTCTTGGAAGTATCTTATTTTGTATTATAAAGTTGTAAGGTTACCATTACCTTTATAAAGAAAGGAAATCAATAAAATAGTTTATGTTTTGAAAAGTGTTCTTCTTTGAGATTACAAATTTATTTTTTAATTTGTCGATATAAGGGTTTGAGGAATGTTTTAAATAAATTTGTTATATAATAAACTGTATATGCCATCTTATATAAATATAAAATGGCATAAACCGTTTATTTTTATAACATATCTAAAATAAGTATAAAAATAAAATAATTTACTAAGATTAAGATTATTTACATAGATTTTAAGATTATTTATATAATTACTGAAGATACGTATTGTGTATGATGACTAATTAAAGGTTCCTAACATATTTCGGTCTTATCTTCAAACGTATCTCAAGAGATCTCCCTCACGTGTAGCGGGTATGTGCACTTGATCCCGCCGTGACCTGACTGTTGATATGCTGCTAACAACTTTATTTGTTGCCACCGGTGGGTACGCTTCCATCCAAGTATACATTGTAAAACAAAGGTGGAAGAACTACCGGAGAAGACCACATCAGTTAGTTTGCATGCTCGTTTGCTACTCTGCTCACATAAAAACAACGTTTATTGTGTTCATAATTCTTATTATTATTATAATTATTGTAATAATTGTGACTAATCTTTTAAATTAATATAATAATGAATTTGTAATACTAAGTACCTATAAATTGCAAATTGCAAACAGGTGGAATTTGGCGAACCTATTATGTTACCATATCATTTGTATATACCCATTTTCAGGCAATAAAAGATTTGAATTTGAATTTATTCTTACATTTAGAGCAAATATTTTAAATCAAGTTTGAATGAACATTTACATTTCATTGATTTTTTATGTGAGAAGAGTAGCAAACGAGCATGCAAACCACCTTGTCAAGTAGTCGCAGCCCATAGACATCCATGTACAACTACAAACACAACCGAAATCTATATCTGAGGTCGAACGTAGATTTGTTGCTACTCCTGAGCACTAAAATGGTCGCCTCGTTAAGTGGAGCCGGTAACCGCATCTCTCCAACCGAAACACAAATAATGCTTTACGGCACATTACGAGAGCGGCGGTGGTACCTCCCTGGTCGAACTATAATTCTCCCACCTTTAATTTTACATTTAGACGTAATGGATTTTTGTGCTAATATTTTCATTAAATTGATTTTCGAATCAAAATGTATACTTTGCCTTGTACTTTTGTGCACAAAAACTGTATTAAAGTACAAGGGAACCTTTCGATGAAAATATTTTTGAATGTGCTCCGTTTAAATGACTTAGTACATATTTTTTATACAAGCATAAATTTCAGAATATTTAGAGGAACTTTGGTTTTAACTTTGTTTTTCCTTGTTAGAGGTACTGACTTTGATAATAACTTTCCTTATAAGTTAACCTAATTATATTAATCAATCGTTATGTTATTAAAAAGCGTCTCATTCATCTTAATTTTACAGTCGAGTATCGTCTATCGTAACGAATATTTGTACGCCATTAGTGTAATTAAAATTATTTTAGCAAATGACCTCTTGTGATTTACTATTTTGAAGGTTTTTAGCTAAAGTAGTTAAAAAAAGACGATTAGGCTATTTTTCACTTGCTCTATGCAATGTTTAATTCTAATTTAAATTTAACGAATTTTAAAAATCTTATCCACTTCGTTTCTATCATTAGGGGTGGTATAATTTCTTCAAATTTTAATATTAGTGATTAAATTAAATTAAAGTATACTCTTCAAAATAAAAAATCAAAATCGGTTAATAGATAACGGAGTTATGACTACAACAAATAAAATATAATCAAATTGAGAATTTTCGCCATTTTTTGGGGTGTTATTGGAGTTATAGTCAACCAATCAGGTAAATGTTTTAGAAAGAACCGTATACCAAACATAATAAAAACAAAAGCTAAGCCCTCTTAAAGATTATTTGTAAAGTTCTCTTAAAGCCTGCCCTTATTTCTATTGATTCGAACTTCGCGAAGTATCTTTTTAGATGTTCCGAGAGAAGGAATTTACAAGTTCCTATTTTTAATTAAAGCTCGTCGCTTTTAGCCTTGCATTGTTAAAGCGAAAACTGATGGAGAATTCTTAATGATCACTATATATCAAATTGTATTTTAAACTTAGTTGATTAGTTTCGTTTTATAAATAAGTACTTGATTTTTTTTGCAGCAAATTATTAAATGAGGAAGCAAGACACCTGATTTTACGTGACCACTGCAGCCTATGGATATCCACATATAACCTCGACGAGGACTGTAGTCTTCTCCAAAGTTGTAAGTGTTGTTATCTATGCACTTGTTGCTACTCGTAAGGACTAAGATGACCGCCTTATTTGTAAGCGTAGCCGGCAACGCGGAGGCAACGGAAACATATTAGTAAATAAGAGGTCATTGACCAAGGGGGTCAACTAATTTCTTTCTTCGACATATAACTTGGATTAAAACAACATAGATCTACTGGACAAAAAAGTGACATAAAAAATATTTTTTCCTTCAAAAATACCCGTAAACAATAACTGGTAAAGTATCGCATTAATCAAAGTCTAATTAAATGGTCTTTAAATCACGCTAATTGCACTCTCATAGCGCTTTTGTTGTTATTTGCGGCCCAATTTTTTGCCCACAATAGCCTCTGTGAATGGAATGCCTTTATTTTGTGGCCAAACAGCCTGTTTACTTACAGCAGCGAACGACAAAGGATGTTTAAAAATTATAACCGCGATAAATTAGGGAAGGTGGGTATATTTTACCAGTGGAGAATAAGGTATCTATTAAAAATGGAGCTAAGGGCATTTCGGACTGCATAGTAAAGGTTCCGTAATCATAATGTAATAAACTGAATTATTTTGCACCCTTACCTTGGATTTTTGCAAGTCAATAATTGTCTAGAAGAGATCGCTAATTTAGCGACAAGGCCGCCAGTTGTACATTATTGTACAACTGTACAACAGGTAATCCTTACAATCACATATTTTATGTATCTTTTGGTACAATAAGGTCAATAACTTATTGTACCAAAAGATGCATAAAACAATTACTGTACCTTGTACAGTACAATTACTGTACCTTGAAAAGTAAAAAGTACAAAACAAATTTTCTGAAAAGGGTTTTACAAGATCTGTCACTTAATTTTTTTTACC
>DWON01007281.1:0-13069 GCA_018251015.1 Phocides pigmalion okeechobee
CTCTTGCGATATATAAGTAAGAAAACACGATTTATTTCAATTCTACTTCCTAGTCTGAACAAAACCTAGAGATAGACAATTATGTTTCTTCGTTCAAAACATCAGTCCACGGTCCCGTGAACATTAATTGCGGATAGTTATCAGTGTGTTGCTTATGAATCGCGGTTATTATTTAAACAGAGGCAACTATAGTTTCATCACAGGAATGGGATGGTTGCTAGGGAGCTGCGGATTATCCTTTGGGGGAGGAACCCCTCGGCCCTGGACGCAATTAACTCTCGACATGTTTCAATTTACACTCGCAAATGCGCGCCTCAACAACCACTCTATTGTATACTGTTATAACCGTACAAGTTCGACATAACCGAATATAGGCTGCCATTAGACGACAAAAGCCGTTTGTCACTAAGTGAAATTAGCAATTATGAAATATACAGAATTAACCTTGTAATATACACGTGCATGTATTTCGTTAAGCGATAGAACTTGTGACTATATTTAATTAATGATGATATTAGATAATTCTTAGGATTAGCTGCTTGACCTGACGATAGGCCAATCACATATATCAAAGAAAAAAGTGTTCGCGAATCTAAAGAAAGAAATCTAAACTATCTCAAGAAAGAAGGAGTAAAGGCTTTCATTTGTCCTTACGATCACATGGACTATTTACCTGTAAAAATTAAAGTAAATTGTCAACTTTAGAAGGCGCATGACCGTTTGGAATATCGCCAATCAGGTAAAGCCTTTGTCAAGCATTTATTTAGAAAGTTCTTACGTTAAGAGTTCTCGGTTTCAGGATTTAGGCTGATTGATGAATTTACAAGAACACCTAGGTACTAATATATTTTTTAGATGAATTAAAATAAAAAATATAGAGCCACGTTTACGTCATCACACGTAAGGAACAAATTAAAGTTAACAGCTACACTTTTCTTCCTTCCTATTCCTTACCTCATATTCCTTTGTTTCTTTTTAAGGTTTTTGTAAGGCTTATTAAGCTTGCAACAAAGCTAGTACGTTCGTCGTCTATTTAGGTATTGTTCCATTCAACAATACCTATTTAAAATGAATGTTATCAATTACAAAAACTGCTGACAAGTAAACCCTAAGCTTCAACGCACACATTATTCATTTTATTACAATAAAATTTTATGTTTATAAGAAATTACGTTTGAATAATAAATAACACTAAATGAAATTAATTGGTCCTTGCAAACGTTATTCTAAGCTACTCAGTAAAAGAGTAGATATTTCTGCTATGTGTCTTTACCTCGGAACAAATTGCAGAATAATAAAACAAACAAGCAAAATCTACTGAACAAAGCGAAGAAATACTGCGCCACAAACCTCTATAAATGTTTATTGAGTCTGTCATCCACCTTACCATGGTACGAACACCCAGTGCACATTGGCATTGTATGAACATACACCTTTTGAGAACTTTTGAAAAACTCTAAGACATACAGGTCTCATCTGATGTTTTCGTTAAATTTTAAAACAAGTGATATTTAATTTTATATACGCATACTAGCGACCAGGCCCAGCATCGCTTGGGTAATAAACTTTATATTTACTAATTTATGAAAGGTGATAGAGCCGTTAGAGCTCGCCCGGGGGGGTACTACCACCACCCTCATAATCCGCCGTAAAGTAACATGTTCTTCATGTATTGTGTTTCGGTTGGGGAAGTGTGGTTGCCAGATACACATTATTGGAGGCGACCATCTCAGTCCTCACGAGTAGGAACGCATCCGCGTCCATCCTTAAATATAACTTCTGTTCTATATAAGATTGGACGTGGTTGTCCATGGGCAGCAGTGACCACTTAACACCAGGTGAGCTGCATGCTCGTTTTTTACTCTTTCGTAATAAAAAAAAACTTATATTATTTTTCTTTTATACATGCATCCAGTCATTACCTAGTTGCAAAAACTGACAATTAGAAACATCTTACACACAATTTAACTATTTCATTTCTCTTAACTAATTATGCACCAAAACCTTCCGCGGGAATCACTCTACCGGTTGTTGGAAACTGTGAGAAAATTCGTCCATTACTTTTTGAGTTCATTATGAATAGGCAGACAGACGGACGCTACGGGGGACTTTGTTTTGTAACATTTAGAAATAACTTAAAAAGTAAGGCGTACCATGGAGTCCAGACCTACCCTTACTTGACCTGAATCTTAACACTAAGCTAGCATTGTTGCGATCGATGTATTCATCGACCTAAATTATAATACATCTTACAAGTACAACAGTATTCTTACATGTAGCACAGTAGCGTACAATTGGAAGTAAATTTCTCATAATAGAACTTCCTCGTTGCAGGTTACTGTCTGCAAATCGATTGAAAACTAACGTAGTTCAAGTTGCACACCTGCCAATTATTTGCTAACGTTCGTAAACAATCTCCAATTTATTGGCTCACAACTTATCCTGCCACATTATCTGTTTGAATACTTTTCTTTTTGGTCGATATTTCGTCCATGTCAATGTTTCATCTAATAGAAGTAACAAATAAGTATTCAGTATTCGGTCTAGTTGGTGGTAAATCATTCATTACAGTGCTTGAACATATTTAACCAACTCTTGATAGAACTGGAATCCAATCTGAAAATACTTATAAATTTCTTGAATTTTTTTTTTTATTGCGAAAAAGTGAGAAACGGGCATGCTGGTCACTACAGCCCATGGACAACTACGTGCAATTTCAAACAGAACTGAAGATCTACTTAAAGATGGACGCCGATGCGTTCCTACTCTTGAGGACTAAGATGGTCGCCTCTAATAGTGTGTATCCGGTAACCACACCTCCCCAACCGAAACACAATACATGAAGAACATGTTGGTTTACGGCGGGTTATGAGGGCGGCGGTGGTACCGCCCCGGGCGAGCTTTAACGGCTCTACCACCTTTAAATTCCTGAAAATTAAAACGGTTAGCTCTTTGCTGTTTGACCTGTGCAGCACCATTGATATTCCATAACATAAAGCGTTTGATGATACTAATAAATATTCCAAATAGTTAAAACAAGTAATAAGCAACTGGTTAGGACAATGTTAGGTACTCACATATGAAGTAATTCACGATTGTTATCAAGAGGACAGTGCGGCTGTAACAATACGAGGCGGCAATCCACACGAGTATAACAATTCCCACTTTATTTGCGCTTGTTTTTGCTCATTCCCGCGAACGCTCCGCGGGGACAAGCGCACCCGAGCGGGACCTTTGGCTTATTTACCCGTTGGTTCTCATAAAAACCTCTCGCTGACTGTTTGTTTTTCAATATTTCCGCTGTACAAACACCAAAGGGTTCCGCTTTACGCGATATTTTATATGGATGAATATTTAAAAATATAACAATGGTTACATTATAATATTTGTGTTAATTGTTTTATGGTACAATGGTATTTTTTAATATTATATTAATAACTAAAAAAAATATTTATCGCAATATAAGCATTGAAGCTTATCCTACGCGTAGTTTTATTTTTTGTTTAAAAATTAATCTTTGTCTATTGAAACTCACTCTTGCTTATTATGAAATTTGCTAACTCTACATCAAAATCACTTGTGACATTGTTTTATTTTTTTATTTTGTCTATTTACAATTCTTATTGTAACTCCTGAAGACTGTTTAAAAGTTATTTTACTAAATATACTGTAATATTGTATGAAAATTTCACAATATGACTTCAGGAAGCCCGCTGTTCAGAAGATACGTGATATATTGTACACATTGTGCAATCTCGGTACATTCGCTGTCAACTGAGCAATTTTGTTGCAAGAATATTAACATAGTTATTTTTGATATGACCACTTTATATTGCTAAAATAAATAAGAAACATGTGTTTATATAAAAAAATATGTATTTACTACATCTATATACTACATCTGTACTCATGTGTTTACTACATCTATATACAGAAACTTAGAAAAATATTGTCACAAAAAAATCTTTATTAAATCTGCTCATTTTTATAAAATATTTAAATACTTAAACTCAGAAATTCATGAACCAATTTCTTCAATTACCTTTTACTAGTGTATTACAGATATATTTGATATTATTATAAGCTTTTTCAGCAGTCTTATAAACTTTCGACGATTTGCTAATCCAAAAAAGCACAGACGCCTTTCACGTCATTGAGACATTAATGAATATAGCAATACAATAAGGCTTCTACCTTAATAATATAGGTATCAACCTCCAGGATGCGAAGGAACAAGTCGGTACAAACTATAAATCAAAAGCTGTATTAAGCTCCAACAGTGAGAGACTAGCACCGTATTATAATTAATCCGTTGGTTATAAACTACATTGACGTGAATCTAGTAGATTCTCGTGTAACTAATTAATAAATTTAGCTTTATAAAAATCTATAAAGCATAGACTAATATTATCTGCTACCTGTTGCTTGCGTTTTCAACTGAAACTTAATATGGTAATAAATTTTAATATATAATAGGTACTCACGATTAACGCTTTTTATTACCGATATTTAGAACCATTATGCCCCAAAACCTTCCTCAGGCATTACTCATGTTGTTGAAAACTACGAAAAAATCATCCAGTACTTTTTGAGTTTATCATGAACAAACAGACAGACAGACGCGACGGGACACTTTGTTTTATAATATTTAGAGATAGACGTAATCCACTGTTCAATAAATCCTTCAGATAAATTTGAAGCAAACATATAAAATTAATCAAAAAATCTTACAAACGTTCATTTTTATTTTACCTGTTTTCATAAAAACTTGCAACCACTTTTATACCTCCTATAATTAATTTTCAAATTTTCTTTCTTAATATTTTTTTATGTGAGAAGAGAAGGACACGAGCATGCAAACCACCTGATATTAAGTAGTCGCAGCCCATAGACATCCAAGCATAACCACTAATATGACTGAAATCCTATCTAAGCTAGAACGTTGCTACTCCTGAGGACAAAGATGGTCACCTCGCTTCAAAGTGTAGCCGGCATCCGAAACACAAGTAATGCTTTACGGCGGATTATGAGAGCGGTGGTGGTGCCTCCCCGGTCAAAGTATGCTATAAAAAGCTACCTCCATGATCTGGTTTAGCAGTTACAGCTATTGATCTTTATCATCAGTCAGCCATCTTATCATTTATATACATAAACCTTCTGTTTAACATGTGTAATAAGATTTCCATTATTTGTATTCCTCCGTGCATCAGCTCACAGATTCACTTTTTTTATTAATAAAATAAAAATGTTCTTTTTAATAAAACTTTACTACCACTAAACATTTCCTGAATGTATTCGTTACACTCCAAACTGGTTCACAATGTGGAAACATAACAAAAATTTGCCGCTCTCACTCGTTCACGAACATTTGGCGTACGGCTTTTGTCATTCGGTGTACAAAATGCAATCATAGCGCCCCCGTCGGAATTCACTCATTCGCAATGCAACTCAGTTTCATATATCTTTCTAACTATTGGATGTTACTATAAATATACTATATTTCATATAAGCGTAGTACCCACTGTAATTTAAACCCTTCAACAGTTTTATAATTAACTATAGTTCGAGGTACGGCCGCCCCCATATTTCGCCGTAAAGCATTACTTGTGTTTCGGTTGCTGGCTACACTTTGAAGCGAGGCGAACATCTTAGTGTTCAGGAGTAGCAATGCATATACGTTCGAGCTCAGATAGAATTTCGGTCGTATTTGTAACTGTACGTGGATGTGTATGGCCTGCGATTACTTAACATCAGGTGGTTTACATGCTCGTTTGTTACTTGTTCCACATCAAAAAATATATGACGAAATGTAAAAGTGTTACAAGTAATTTGGTTCGATGAGTCGCTGCATCGATGCATTATAACAAAAAATATGTAATTAAAATACTCTTAATACATAAAATGTGTGATTAATGTAAATAATTGAAACACAATAAATGAATAATCAAATTACTCGTTCAAAAATGTAGTATTTTAGAGGTTTTTATTATCGTACACACTTTTACACTCGTCCAGTAATTTGGAGTCGTAAATATCGGCCAGGTATTTTTTGGCGTGTAACAAAAAGTAAGGTGACATTTGCCGAACGTCACTGTCCAATGACAGTTGACGTTCGGAAATTGCACGTCACCACATTATATTGATCTTATTTTTATTTGTTGTACAAAAGCTGAAATAACGAAACTGTCGTAGTTCTTACATTCGCAATGTAAGTTACAGCATTTTCATATAGTTTAGTAGGATTTCGGTATTGGAATAAATAATATGCTTAGGTCTATAGACGTACATACATATACAAAGTCATTAATGAAAAATAAACCACTTTGTAATTAATACTTATAACGTACTTTATTAACAAATCAATTAATATTTATATTTATTATTATACTCATAATACGTTATATATTATTATACATTAAATTTTTTATCTATGATTATAATTATCTACGTAAGATCTTATTTTTGATGAAAGGGTATATTATTTGGTATTCAAAGAAGTGTTCATTATTTCCTGAAAAAATATATATGAAATCCAGAAACAATAATTGACCGGTTTTTTAATCAGCTCATAAAAACTAAGCAATTAGAAAACTGCTTTATATTTTAGCCTACAAAATTGCACTTAATTTAAAATAACAGACACATATTTCTAAAACTGAAGTTTTGAACATTAGTATAACTTAGTAATAATATGTATATTAATGTGCATAATTTTCAACATTCATATTAAAATTAACGTAAGAAATACTTGAAGAGCATTCCTTGTCGAGATTTTTAAATGCACTTTTAGGTACTTAACTCACGTATTCAAACAAGTACTGGAATGTTTTGGCTGCAGTGTTTTTATTTCTCACTGGCAGTTTGTACGTGTTAATTCTTTTTAGTTGTGATTTGAACGCTCTAGCGAACTGTTATATTTTTTTAAATTCTTATCATTGCAATGCAGCGTAGTTACGTAAAACCGGCTTTAAGGGAATAATGTCATGATTTGTATGTTACTGACAGATGTTAAAAATTCAAATTGTTATTTAATAGATAGGAATAAAATGTATTGCATTATAGAGCTTCGTTAATAATATATACCGAATAAAAATAAAAGAAATATAAGTTTGAGGAGATGGAATGTGGCCATGACGGCATAAAAGAGCCATGTCGTTTCTGTGTGTGTGTTGTTTGATTTAATACATGATAGAACTATAGGTCGAACATTGAAGTAACAGGTTAATTCTGATAATCTACCTTGAAGGAAGTCCCGTGTTTCGTTTGGAGACAAGCAGTTGCCAGTAAGTGACTTGTATGCTAGGCGGCCATGTTTATTCTTAGAAGGAGCAACGCACTTGGATTGACTTTAGTTCTGTTTGAGTTCAAATTGTTCAACGTTCAACCTAGTATCTTCTCACACAAAAATAGAGGTATACCTACCATGAAACTGTTTTTTAAATCCAAAATGCCGTGACCGAGTCCCTTGAACTATCGCCAACTCGTGTCGTAGGTATAATAAAAGGGAAGTAAGTAAATTTTATTACCGGCCGACAGTTTACCCGGTCCAGATTGTTTTGTTATTAAACTGAGCTTTATACTTAAAATGCCAAACTAAGCTTGTGGAAACTCAAATTGATTTACCGATACAATATGGCGACGGATCGCCGTAAAACTTGTACTTTATTATGATTTAGACGCGCTTAAGTATATAAGCTCCATCATACATTAAATATACTTAATGACTGGGTCTGGCAAACTATAGAGTACTGAATACGTCAGTTAGAAGCACATGGAGTCCTTTATTTAATAAGTTAGGCAGCTCATTGATGCAACATAACAAAACCGTATTAATTTAACTTATTAGTCCAAGATTTTTTTATATGAGTAGAGTAGCAAACGAGGATGCAAACCACCTGATGTTAAGTAATCGCAGCCCATAGACATCCACGTACGACCACAAACACGACCGAAATCCTGCCTGAGCTCAAACGTAGATACGTTGCTACTCCTGAGGACTAAAATGGTCGTGTGGTTTTAAAGTGTAGCCGGTAACTGCACCTCTCCAACCGAAACACAAGTAATACTTTACGGCGGATTATGAGGGCGGCGGTGGTACCTCCCCGATCAAAATTTATTTTCCCAGGAATATGTTCTTTAACATAACCTTTAATATTTAATATTATATAATCAATATAAGTTTAAATTTAATTTACATAAATCATAGTTTACCTATTTCATCCTAGGTGTACCACTGGCTGGAAATATGTGGTGTATGGATATACATAGTTATAAAAAAGACGATCATCTTAGTTCTCTGAAATAGTAACATGTCTATTTGTAACCTGAGGTAAAACATCGATATACTCTAAGATTTGATGTTGCCAATATTTAACATCAGATCGCCAGCAGGCTCAGATACTCTACAAATTCGTAAAGCATGACAATGAAATCGCTTTTTTCATACAATCCTATAATATTAAAGCTCCATTATCTCACAGATTTATAATACTACTAGTATAGATAACATCTATACTATCTAGCTCTCTTGATGTATGGTAAATGATAAAACAATGAACGTTATCTATTTGGTACTGCAATATAAATGCAGTATTTTACTATTACTATTTATATTAAGAATTGTCGAATTTAAAAAATTTTGAATTTTCAATATTCCTAATTACAAAAATATTTACAAGTTGTCTTTGTACAAATGTTGGAACCATCACATGTATGTTTGTATAATTTGTAAAAATCTAAAATAGGCGTTCAGAATATTGCTTTTACCTACGTGAAGTTCAGGGAAAACTAGTTAATCTTTATACATTTTCAAACGATTGAACCCTCCCATAACAAAGCTATAGCTACGCTCATGGTATGTAGTCTCGTGTTATGAAGATAAGCTCAAATCTGCAATTGAAACCGTGTGCGGAGTGGACAAAGAGCCGGTGAGCTTGTGCCAAGCGGTTAATAATTCAATCACTCAACCCGGGAGCCTCCGGTCCCGTCGAGCACGGACGTAGATATATCCACACAATACTGGCCAAAAGCTCGGTATGAAGGGATGAACGCAACAAGAATACATTATGAATTCAATATAATGTATGTACATTACATTTATTTTAAAGAAGTCATCATACGTTCGGACGGGAAGGTAGCCGGAGAATTTTTTGCGTTCCAAAGTGCGTTTGGTACCGAAAAAAATTGCGTTTCGAAGTTTTGCATAGCAATCAATGCAAATATTTTAATTGTCATGAGAAGCAACACAGTGACAGAAGTAGTATATGCATACATGCAACCTCAGACAGGATTCAGGAGTCCTTACAGTGACTGCATACAAGGCACTATTTGGAACGTCTCATTTAAATAAGCCTGCTTTACCACCCTTGGAAACACAACACAACAACAAGAATTATTCCGTAAACTATAGTTTCCTAATTTTTTCATGCTAGAAAACTACAAATCATAAGATTTCGAGCTGTCACTTTATGTACATTTTAATTTAAATCTCTGTCTCGAGAATTTGGATTAACAATAAGAAAAATCCATTTCTTGTGCAAAATATACAGAAATGTATAGCACTCAGTTAAGTTATTAGAATATATTTTTCCATTATTTAAACTGCATCCTATTTATATAACTGACATAATAAAACCATTAAAATTACCCACAGGGCAACAAAGTGGTAGATAGACTTACATTTCAGTACAATTCGAGACATCCCTCTTAATGGACCCCGTTGTGTATGAGTGGGATTTAGCCCTCTGAGAGTAATTATTTGTTATTGTAACTTATATTTTGTAAATTCACAGCTATTATATTGCTATATACAAAATTTTTGTATACAGCAATATAATAAATATCCGTTGAATACCAGTCTACATTACATGTACTTTAACCACGGCGAAATAGAAGTATTTTTTACTCTCTTTCGTGTTACCAACCAATGCATTGTAAACGTGGAATTTAAAAGTCACAAGAGATTTTGGCAATACCTTCGATAATTTGGAAGACTATTAACCTCAAGATTTTTCTTCTCCGCGTTTGTATTCTTACATTTTAAAATATGCCAAAATACGCATCAAGGCGAAGTTTTTTTTTTTATCAGACAGCTTTATATTATTGCCATATATTTTTAATCTACATTTTAATAGCATTATTTTTAATCAAATCATGTTTCTGAACACTTGGAGAGTCGAGACTCATAAGAAGTTTATACAAACATAAATATAACGATAAAGCTGATAAAACTTTGACATTGTACACGATATGAAACATATTTCATTAAATATCTTTTTATTTTTATTACAAACGACAAGATATCAAAATGTTGTAACGGCATTACGTCCGAAATTGTTGTAAAATTTTATGTTACGATCCAGTTCCTGCAAAGCAACTTTCCTGTGCGCGATATCAAACTTTACGTTCCTTTGCCGGTAAGTTCATAAACAAGTTAGGTGAATGTATATTTATAGTGTCCAATCTTAAACGAGCATTTTCGCTAACACATCTTTCCAGGATTCTTGTCTGATGCACGTTTTTTGTGAACTGTCACACTGTCTGGTCGAGAATTCGTCTGATACAAACTACTTAAAATGTTCCTTATCCAACGCTTCTTTTGTAATATGCTATAGTAGCACAAATAATAATTCAAAATATTAAAATACATCTTAAACTTGTATGTATGTATTGTCACGCTCACGAATGCATTTTAACAGTTAATAAACTTTTACTGTGTTCCTACTTAAATTAAGATTTAAAGTTAAAATGATTTTATCCTAATTTACAACTACTACAATCAACATCATCAAGAATACTCTCTTCATCGCCGACTTTACTATCGTCATCATGATTAATGTCATCATTATAGGTCTCATCATTGTTACCTCGTCGTGATGGATGAAAAGTAAATTTAATATACTTTTCAATGTTACATACATATAATTACATACCAAGATTACTTCACAAAATTGTGTATCAATAACTGATGCTACAAAAACATAAGAAAACTATTATACTCAATGGAAAACTCCTTTACGATGACGAAAGAACGTTAAACGTGACAAAAACGTTTACAAAAAGAACATTAATATAATTCACTTAACGTCGGTATCACGCTCAATTGTCTTCAAATAGGAATATTTAAAAAGTATATAATCAGGCGGTGCCAAAAGGCATCTTGCCAGGCCCCTGTAGTGATAAATCTTACCAGACTCCCAATGAATAGGAAGACTTGCGCGAATTATTAACGCGCCATTAGTTTCCGTCGAACGTCTTTATTTGTACATTGAATACTGAAATACCTAACCCCGACTTAGCAAGTTATAAGCGAATTAGTTACGTTCGCTATTTTATCGGCATTTATAAAATAAGAATCAGTTTTTTCGATAACTTAAAGATGTATTTGATAATGCAGGCAGTTAAATCAATTTCAAGTTACCTTTGTGTTTCTTTTGATATTCACGTCTGTCGACTCATAAATATTGTTACATTACGGATAATCCATATAAACTTGATTTAACATTTACCACAAAGCTAAGTTCACTTGAAGCTGGTGCACATTCATTTTGTATAGAATTAGTTAAATTTTCCTTACAAATTTTATATTAAAAGTAAACATTCACGTAAAATAAGCTATTTTAACACTTAATGCGAAAAATGTTTATTATTTATTTGTTTAATGTTCATCCTATATAGCGTAGCTCTGAAAAGGACAGATTGATTTAAATTTGTTCAGTTATTTGACAACGCACTGTTATCTGTTCTAAGACGATGTAGAGGATTTTATTCCTATAATGAATATTCATTATATTTCCAATTGACTGATCAAACTGCAATTTTAATCTATTAAACGTTAAAACTCTCTGACCACGCATTAAAAATATGGTATCATATTTATATTTACATCGTGATTGTAATAAGGGAAGAAAATACAGCCATTAAAAACAGTGAGTTACGATGTATGTACTCGTACGAATGTATTGATTTTTAGGATACAATATTATAATAATTACTCCAATATGATATAGGTATATTGAAATCTGGAATTGAATCCTCAACTAAATTGTAAACGGATTATCAGCACAAGCTAAGGCCTTTTTGCTCACGAATAAATCAACTTGTCACAGACAATTTGTAGGCAATGTTGGTTAAAGTGAAATTAGAGTAGGGACAAGTTTGGCTTTCGAATCTTGAATTTGTAACTTGGACAAAGTCATGTTTTGTTCCGAGTTTATACTCCTCAGATGGTCTAGTGAGAGTTTTTTACTTGTAGCCTTAACCGAAAATGATTACTTAAGATCAAAGAACGAAATTCCCATTAGCTTACCTTTATTATCCATAAGAAATTTTATCATAAGTAGTTTTGTTACAACCTCTTTTTGATGTGAAATATCTATTGACATTCCTCAGGACAAAAGTGATTTCTATGATGTGAGGCAAAGGACGTTCTGTTATACCGTCATATTTATGTTTATATTTATTTTGTAGTATTTTAAGCCACAATAATTCGTTTCCGTCATTTATAAATTGTTGCGATAGCCATCAATTTCCATGCTGCGCATCTGCTGCACATCCTGAACAGCGACATTTTGGTTTATAACTTCTTGATTTTATTGCTTATACTTTTCTAGCTATTCTATTATCATACAAATCATGATCATGGACGGCTCCTTATTCTGTAGATCGATGATTTTCAATTGCTGGGTACTCAACTTCAAAAAAATATGCATTTAAATCATTAATAAACCAAAATTTACGTTATTCTACACCGACATTCATTGAAAGAGTTCCATAAATTGACATAAATTGGATATTACATATCACTGACGTTTAAAAAAATGTTAAATATTCATATCCGTCCTGCTATTAAGGCTTTTACTTTTTAATCGAAATTAAAAATGTAAAGTAAATTTTGCAATTTAATTTTTGTAACAAAATATTTTGGCTTCAGAAACAATTTATAAGTACCTATACCGCTCGTTTGAGAACAAAATTTATGGATAAGTATTGGGATACTTGATTTATAACTGTGAGCGCGTGGCATAGCGATTACCATAACGATTTGCTACGCTAAAGGTTCCAGGTTCGA
>DWON01007282.1:0-13068 GCA_018251015.1 Phocides pigmalion okeechobee
GCCTGCATGCCCATTTGTTACTCTTTCACAATAAAAAAGCCCTTCTGATTTTTTTATTTATTTATTCTTTATTATACCAATTACAATAAAGTGGTACAAAAGGCGGACTTAATGCTAAAAGCATTCACTACCAGTCAACCTTTGGGCTCAGCAGAAATCATCGAAGGCGGTATAAATTAAAATTTTTCAGTGTAACGTGCGAAGTAGAAATTAATAATCACCTTTTTAAGTGGGAAGAGTAACAAACGAGCATTCAAACTACCTGATGTTAAGTAGTCGCAGCCTATAGACATCCACGTATAACCACAAACACGACGTTGCTACTCCTGATGACCAAGGTGGTCATCTCGCTTCAAAGTCGAGCCAGCAACAGCACCTCTCCAACCAAAATAATGCTTTACGGCGGATTATGAGGGCAACGTTGGTATCTCCCCGGTCGAACTATACTTATCCCACCTTAAAACTTTATTTCAAGATTAAGCACCACCTAGAACTAGCAGTGAAACAATTTTAGGTAGATTGCATGATTTGTTTTTAGGTATACTGAGCAAATAACACGAATTAACTACAGTTTTAATTACTGTCATTTCGTTAGAGCTTGTTTTCATGAGGAATGAAATAAAAAATATTTTATACGAGAAATGGTAAAACAAACAAATATTGTATTTTATAAAATTTTAATCGTTTTATCCTCCAAATATGATAAGATTATCGAGTTATAAATTATTTTCCGTATAATTTGGTTGTGTCTAGAATATATTATATTTTCTTTAAAAGATTAAAATGTGTAAATAAATTCTATACATATTTATTGAATATCCACAAGCTATTAAAAAGTTTATTGATGTATTCAATCAATTACTGTTAAAAGATTATTCAAATAAAAAAAGACATGTAATTTGAACCAATATAATTCATTGTTTAGAGTGATTATGTACGAAATACGATTTAATAAAGCAACATTTATGCAAAGTTAGTAACAATCGCGAAACCAATTACTAATTTGTCACTGAATCACCAATATAATCAAGTAAATCTCAATTTATGCAAAACGTGAGCGAATGTTACGGGACTGATACTCGAGCGAGTGATAGCGGTCGTTGACATCTGAAACTGGTATCGCTGCATTTCGCATAAACAGCTGCCTAAGTTGGAGCAGCCGATTATGATATATTATGAGATTGCTATGACTAAGTACTACAAATTTAGGTATCTATTTGCTCTTAATATTTATGGGGAAAAAATATTGTTTAACCTATGTTAAGGAACCTGTAAAAAAGGAGATATGCCTTGTGTTATTGTCGTCGCCGACTCATTTATAAATGA
The DNA here is from genome assembly GCA_018251015.1 of Phocides pigmalion okeechobee. Lineage (NCBI taxonomy): Eukaryota > Metazoa > Arthropoda > Insecta > Lepidoptera > Hesperiidae > Phocides > Phocides pigmalion. Next base: position 1,327 of record DWON01007282.1, read on the forward strand.
GACGACGTTACAAATTATATTGATTTTCTTAAAGGCCGTGACAGTTTAAAAAAACCACAACATATCTTATACACAATATTCCCAATGAGACCTATTGTTAATAAATACCTTAATAATGGGCCTTATTCGATAAAATTACAGCAAATATTAACAAAGAATGGCTATAGAATTAGGCTTTTTTTTAATTAGTTTTAATATTTTCATCATTGTAAATAAAAAAATATTTATAAAGAATGGTAAACGTTATTTACGACGACGACGAAATTTCTCCATTTTAGGCATGAGAACAATTATAATTGTTCCGATCGATGAACTTTCACTTTCTAATATTAAGCAATGACAAGTTTTTTGGCATTTAAAATTTCGTTTTGATAAGTATTAAAATATTTACATCAGGTTAAAAGAAAACTCTTCGACATGTACCTGTGTTGGCACTCCTATTTCTGTCCCATGGTAGCAACGTAGCTACTACATATATTTTCATACATAGTGATAGATACATAGCCATAGTCTTTCGACCCGTTTCACTTTAGTCTTGAGGAGTAGAAAAGTATAAAAAATGTGGAGTTATAAGTGTTATGTGTTGTGTTTTTAAGATCCTCGTTTCACTACATGTTTCTATTGCTATGCAAACAATTATTTTCGCCAAGTAATGTTAAGAAATAATGTTAAAATTGTTAAAGTAAAATAATATTAGTAGCGTGTGATCGGTAAAAATCCATTATAAAGCTTCTGTATAGAATTTATTTTAAGTTACTACACTTATTACAACCAGACATTGAATAATGATAATTAAAAAAATAAGTTAGACCTTCATTTTCATATTTGCATTTCAATGAAATACATTTTTCTCAAAGTTAATTTCAATCCTGTTAAATGCTAATAATTAAATTTAGTTAAAATGTTTATAAATCACGTAAATAAAAGCATATCGATAAAAAATCCGGAATTATGTAGCTGTGAACGTATGCACCGACCACTAAGCGCCGTGTATGGATGGATCGTTCCATATAAGCATGGGCATCCGCATTACCACATACTTACACACGCGGTCGATCCCGTCGGCCCGCCTTACTTATACAAGCGTTTCGTGTTCCGGGCAGGCAGGAAAAAACAGGATTTATTATAGAGTTCAAACACCGGTAAAATTTTTATGAAATGTTCAAGAATTCATTCAAATACTACTTTTACTTTTAAGTTTTAAAGAAAAATGTGAAGAAATATTTAAAATTTCTTTTTTTTTTATTTTAACATTAGAATTGTTTGTTGAAAAATGAGTACTCGATTAAAATTTTTAAACTTTTGCAAATTTGTAAAATAAATAAAACTAAAAATATTGTGCTTATTAATTATTATGAATGTTACAAAGTAAAAAAAGCCTTTAACTCTATTTATATGCTTTCGTAATTTTTTCCATAATAAGTTTATACATTTTTGGCATCGGTTTCCTTAAATTTTTAGATCTTTGCGTGTATTATATTGTATCATTGTAATATTTATTGATTTTCTATTGTATTATATTTTTAAATTTTCATATAAGGTAAGAATTTATTAAGGTACCAAAAAAAACAGTTCAGAAGTTACAAAAACAATTTAAAAGAACAGAAATCTTTAGTGAAAAGAATTCAACTATTGTATTTCAGTTAGGTAGAAGTATTTTCTAAGCATGACTAGCAAAAGCCTCTTTCCACTATGTACCTCGTAATACCGAATCCAGTTTCTTCCATGTAGAGAAAAATTATAGAGTTGGCGAGGTTGCAGCACGGCATTCCTGACAAGGCAGACGATGTATACATTGCTCGGTTGCGATTCAGTTCGAAAGTCGACTTAACATCGTTCGGACGCCGTTGTGGTTTACGTGTGCGCGCGGCAACTCAGTAATACTTTGCGCTGTCAAAAAAAACTTTTTCAAATAATATAATTATTAAAGAAAAGTATTGTTCCAATAGTGCTGTTAATTTTGTTTAAATTGAATCAGTGCTGTTCAAAGTTTCGGTTTGTGCATCGGACGTTTGAATTGGATACCGCATACTCGATTGGACACCAGTTGGATTGTTGATTAACGTACGTATTAACATAGGGATTTATTATGACTGTCCAATGACGATTTAGAATCCATGACAAACTTTACGAACGACTATAAATTAATTATTATAACAAATGTGCGTACCTACCAGTTACTATGTAACTTCCTCACGTGATATAGGAAATGAGTACGTAATTTGTAATTAAATATTCAACGAATTCAGCTATAAAAATATTAATTTATCTTATCTTTTTTTCAGTATTTTATTTATGATATAATATTATAATTACACTATTGTTTTAATGAAATGTCTTCTATTTAACCGTCAGAAAAGTGTTCACTAATATTTTTGCAAGAAAATAACTAAGTGAAATATCGTTATAACTATGACTATGGTACAAGTTATATATATTTCTAATATTTTTTTCAATCTTGCAATTTAATCTATTGAGTAATGTCGGTACCAATAAGTACTAACGATTTGCTCTGATGCTTGTTGCCTAAGAGAAGGTTCCACCAACAATTTCTTCTTTAAAAAATTCTCAATACTTTAAATTAACCACAATTACATCTTTTTTATTTATTTATCTACAAAATACTTTTGCCTGTCGCCCTATTTTTATGTTTTTTAAAGAATTTGATACATTTTCCTTAAACTTAGTGCAAGTATTATTGTTTAATTGTGTGCTATTGAGTTTCCCTTGCCATCGCAATTTAGCCGTGACCATGAGCCTTTCAATTAGTTCTAAATATTGACAATCAAAAACAGTTAATCGTTAATTGTGAATACCTGGTATTTCAAAAAGTATCGTTCTATTTTAAATGAAGATGTGCTGTATAGCCGATAGAACTACATAACTATTATGACTCAGGATGTATTAGGATGAAATATTTTTTGGAATCAATTCTAAAATATTACTCGTACCAAAGGGTTGAAACGTCTAATATGAAAACTTTTACTGTTGATAATCCGTCCAGATAGGTATATAGAAGCCCAATTGCTTCCTCAAAGCAGTGTATTTTTTGTAAATTTTGCGTTAATCTAATTAATCTATAATTTACGTTTTCATACTTAAAATAAAATGGACTACAAATTGACTCAGCCAAAATATTATATGCATATTATTCCAGTAAATTCAAAAATATTATTCAAACTGAATACTTTCTCGTGGTTACTTTTCTGCCGATGCGTACGTCCAACAGGTGCGGAATTAACATAAGTATTTTTTCCGAGGCAATCACGTAAACAGCTGCATTTCGACATCTGGTTTTCAAATCATTCGTGGTCTACACACATAAAGTTGAATTAATACATTCGTTCTGCTATGTTTATCATTCAACTGCGTTAAGGTCAGTTTTAGAAAAGAAATACTTGATTGAGTTTTCTGATATTATAGATATGACTTTCACAAACTTCAATAATTAATTAAGCTTGCAACTGACTGGTTATAAATTAAAGAAATTTATCGTAGATTGTATATATTACGAAGTAATTTAAAAATGACCAATGAGAGAATAGACGAGCTAAAACAATAAAGAAATGATCTCAGAAAATATCAGTGCTGTCATAAACCAAAAATAGCGCCATTGCCTTAAAAATATGACTGAGATCGTCAAACATTTTTTATATTGTTTTTGTTGTCAGTTTTATTTTAGTGTATCGAGGAAGATATCACCAGAAATGAACCCAAAACTAACCCCCAGATGGTCGTCGAATCTGATTAAAAATACGCAATTTGCATAGGGACGTAGCGAACATTTTAAATAGTTTTTCGTGTTAATCAATATAAACCTATATTAGTCAAATTTCATTGTATTGGAAAAAAATAACAAATATTTTTTACACAATACCAAAAGAATATTGCTATGTTTATCTAAATTTTAATTTTATCAGAATGAACTTAAAGCAATTCAATAATTTTTCTATTCAAATCGACGTTATTATACAATTTAAATTTGTCTATAAATAACATTTATAACCGTTATTTTTCCATATAAATTACAAATTATGAATGATGAATAAATGTAAGAATAATTATGAATACTATTAGTAAAAACTACTACGCACCTTATAAAGCAATGTTAGTAATTGGCCCGATTCGGATGTGATTTTTTGTATCAAAAAGTCCATTGCAATTCGGTTTACTTAATGAGAATAATTATACACGAATTAAAAGAGTGAACTACTTACATAATATATTATATAAAATTATTAATTAATGTACCACAGAAATACTTGCAAATATGGACAAACTGCTTCAGTTTCTAGGACATTATATAAATAATTAATAATGATAAATTACGCTTTCTATACCTACAACATCATACTAGGAGCCCTTATGTCGTTCATGCCATGGACGCATGCAAAGGCAAGTATCCAGAATAAAATACTTAATATAATACATCTGTCTAGACAGAGATCAAACCAGATCAAACCCAGAACCCTTAGCACGGTTGTCCGGTATGGTGTCTGCTGCTCTACACGGGTCGTCAATTATGTATATGTATAGTTTTCATACTGTCTGACATTTAAGAATGCAATGCCGATTCTAGACACCAATTTAAATTTGACTGCGTAATTCGAGTAATGCGTCTTTGCTCCCATATCTACGTTGTCGTATATAATTCATACATCTTGTTGTATTTTCACCCACATTCCCAAAGTATTTGCATGGACGTAAATCTGTTTGCAGAGGCGATTTCTCGCGGACCACTTACGCCGATCGGCCTAGTTGTGGTTTCTATGTTCATATGTTTGTATACAACTAACGAAGAAAACTGTCTAAGAATAACTCGAAGTCATTTCTAAAAGTTAACGTTATTGCGTTAACACAGTGTGATTTTTAGTTACACTTTAAATAAATAATTGATGACGACCTAATGGCAAAAAGCCAACCTCCTGAACGTGGTGGGGAGAAGATTAAATTTCAAATCCCTGAATGATATGTCATTAATGATTTTCAACGAATATTTTTCTGGAATTTATAAATTTTACTTTGTCCCGGGTCGTCATGAGTTTCGCCGTGACCACAAGCTATGCAACTGGTTCAAATATATACATAAAAAAATCGTTAATCTTGAGTACCTACCTACCCGGTACATAATAAAATATATAATATATAATATATATGATGCATATTTATACATCATATATATATATTGTTTGTTGTAAGTTTGTTAAATGAAGGTAAACGTCGTAAAGAAGCCTGAGAGTTCTCTATAACATTCTCAAAGGTACATGAAGTCTACCAATTCGCATACGGTCAGTATGGCCTACGGTCTTACTCTCCTCATTCCGAGCTTAAACCCATGCTAGGCAATAGGATTGTAATGAATTACGATGATGAAAACTTAAAAGTGTACTTGCGTTGTCAAACTAAAAGAACTACGACAAAAATCGCAATTTAATACCACAATCCACAAGTTTTACGTAACAAGATTTGGAATTTCTCCGAAGAAAGCATTTGATTCGCATACTAATGGGATACTCCGAACTTTGTTACGCAATAGAATTTACGTAACAATATCTTAATACAAATTAGGAAAGATACCTATACATTTGTCTTTAGTGGGATCCGAGTGCCAAAAGAAAACATACAATTAGTCTCACATTTGATCGACGACGCCGTTGACAAGAAGGCTGGGTTATATCTCGCGCAGGAAATTATGATTTCTATTCAACGCGGGAATGCGGCTAGCGCATTGGAACCATGCTGCATTGGCACGGTCCTCCTTTTGATTATTTAGGATTTAGGATTTTTAGAGGTGTTTATATGTAATTTTGTGGATTCATTGAAATCGATATGATACTTTAGGCTACATCCAGCGGATGGTTCATCTGAACTGCTTTATGTGTATATTTTATAAATGATAAACAAAACTATAACATGTGTGTATTTAAAATTCGTGAACATGTCTGGAATCTTCAATAAATATGTTGGTCTGTGTCTTCCTTGCACGGTTTAGCAGTAGTCCTTAAATTTTGTTATACTCGTTATTACTTGCGACTTTGTGGCTGTAGTGTTTGCGAAAATTTAAATTACTTCTAAATAAATTATAGCTCAAATATTCATTTACAAAAAAATCTGAATTACGTTTAAATCCGTTTTATTATAAAGGAGTTAAAAGTAACAAATATGTAAATATTAAAACTTTTGCATTTACAATTTTATTAATACTCACATCTAACGTGACATTAGTAAATTGTGTTTTTCTTATGATACTAGTTATTAGCTATATTTTAGAATAATTATAAATCTAACATGAAACACCTTAAAATTTATTATAATAAGAGCTTAACCTAAATACTTATCGGATTACATGGAGAAAATATATTCCAGGATAAATATAAATATTGTTGGTATCATAATATGACGTACATAAAAAGAAGAGTAAATTGAAACTTCAGAAAATAAAGACATACTTTTATATAGAAAAGTAAATACTTGTAAACTGGTGTAGCCAAATGGTTTTATTACAAATACGATGGTCCGTATGTTTTCAAACGATTTGCCGATTTCACGGCAGGTTGCGCGTTCCAATAGCTATATGTAAGTGACAATAACGAGTTATTGAATTTCATGTTCGAGGAAAGCGAAGCGAAGAATAAAAGCCGTTTTTAATCAATTGATACGTTCCTATTACAAAAATGTTTGTTTACCGAACTAGAAAGATGTATAAATATGTATGTATAATCACAGTATACGGTTATTACTTGTCATTTGCATAAACGCGTGGCTAGGTTTTGCAAAGTAGCACTATTACATATGCTTATTTACATACTAGTATACGTCATTTTAAACACAATAAAAGTAAACACTAATTTGTGAAACTTCTTTTACGAAAAAATGCGCAAAAATTTCATGTTTATTTTTATCTAAGTTAAAAGACATGTTCCAATCGTTTGATATTTATTGTAATTTGCATAAAAGCATTGCCAAGTTTTGAGACACCAAAATGACCTATTACATATTAAGCTCATTTAAATATGAGTAAGCTTAACATAAAAAAGAAAAAAAAACTAAATAGAATAATCTTTAATCTAAGCATAATCGAGATATTAGTTGGAAGTTCCATAAAAATTAACACAAGTGTGTAGAACTAATATAATAGAAAAACTTTTACAGAGACTTCATTAGGTACACAAGATTTTATATATACGGTTTTATACTTTATTAAAAATTACACGTAATAATTGTTTGTTACTTAATTCTCATTTACGTAAAAGTATTGCAAAGTTTTGAGACATCAAAGTGACCTATTACATACGAAGCTCATTTAAATATTAGTAGGTTTAGCCTTATTATAAATCCGAAAAAATATCTGTGAGCTAATCATGCCCGAGATCTTTGTTGGAAGCTCCATAAATATTAACACAACTTTGTAAAACTAGTATTATTAAAACATTTAACAGTGACTTTATTGCAGAAGATTTACTTAACTTTTCTAAAAATTACATGCAACAATTGTCCATTTATTAGTTAATTCACATTTGTATTAAAGTATTGCTAGATTATGGACCTCCAAAGTGACTTATTGCATAAGAGTAAGTGGTATGTACGCTGTATGAAACATAATACAAAAACCCTAGTCAAGTCAATCACGTCACCTCTGATGTCTAAATTTCAACATCATAAAAGGTACAAGTATAGCTGGATCTAGAAGGTACCACATCTTGCCTTAAAATCCTTCGTAAAGCAACTCTCGTTTTCATTTGGAGAGTTGGGGTTGCCATCTAAATTTAGAAACGAGGCGATCGTCTTTAGTCCTCAGAAATAATAACGCAAATGAGTACGTAGATACGTACAAGCTCAAATAGGATTTCAGTCTTGTTTGAGATTATACATATGTATGTTCATGGATTTCAGCGGCTACTTAGCACCAGATGGTTGGCATGCTTGTTTGCTAATACTTTCATATGAAAAATAATACACTTAAGAACACTTTTAAGACTTCTGTTAAAAAAATGTTTTGTAACGACTTCACAATATTTAATGTTTATGTCCATTTGTGTACTCATTTTACACTGACACAAAATAAATCGGAGTAGGCTACGAAAAAGATGATACTGCAATCTTTACAGTAACTGCTTTGTATACTCTGGTTGTAACACCTGTTTGGAAACATTTTGTTAAGTTTTTTAACAGATAAAATCTCTTGCAAACATTTTGATTTTATAAATGAGAACGTGGAATACTTTACAATTTTTATTAATATACTAAATCGTGCTTACTTCTCTGTTTATTAATAAATGAATTTATCTTTGTGATATCTGTTGTAGTATTGCAATCTGAACAAACACCAGGGACCACATAATTATTAATTAATAAAGACATTTAATTGAAATGTAATTTGAAATTAAACTAATATAGACTAGATAAATAAAATTTATGTCAGTCAGTTTCGTTAATAATTTCCTACCACCTGTGCTGATATTGTACTTAGTATGGTGTACATTCCTGTATCGTTCTTAATAGGTGTTTTTAAGGTTTTTAGAAAAAATAAGTTTAATGATTTCTTCTGATAAAATTCACTGAACGTTAAAAAAATACGTAAGAATGAACAAGAACGATACGATTAACAACTCGACAAATTAAGTAAAAATGTAGGTCTAATTATAATCCTTAATGCAATATTATTTTCTCTATGAGAAGTAAGTACATTAGAAACAAAAAATACTTTTAATGCGGTGCTTATATTTTACAAAGGCTAGACCATAACAAACGATATGTCCATTTAACAAACATTGAGCTCGTTCAATTTATGGACAGATGACGGCTAATAGCTATTTTACATGAGGTATCACTTCACTCTAAAGCGATTTATTATGTTTATGAAAAAGCATTACGTAAATCTTATTAATTATTCGTGATTAAGTACCGGCTAAACTCATTGCATTATTAATAAATAATGCGATAGAACTAATGCCACACCTATTTGTAGTGTAAAGTTATTCTTTAATGTCCCTTACCAACTTATTTACGTATGAGGCGATCTTCTTAGCCGTTAGGAGTAGCAACGAATCTGTGATTGAGTAAGTCATGTGGAACTACTGTTCTATATGGAGTTGGTTAAAAATATCCAAGTGACCTTACCACCAGTTTAATACTCTCATTTATTCTTAATAAAATAGAAAAAACTACACGTTAGTTACGCAGTAGTAGGGATAGTAGCCGGTTAGAGTTAACAGCGGAAAATAGGGAACGATTAGTGACGATTAACGATTAGCTCGATAACTGGCATACAATCGTGCGGTCGATCCATTTACCACTAACAACTTTCACACAAAACTAAAGAAACGTTTTTGTGCTAAGTTCTAAAGCCGGTGAGCGCTAGATTTGCTTTTCAAATCAGAAAACCATTAATAGGATTGTTGGAGAAGATTTCACAGTGAAGTAAGTGGCGCTTTTGTAAGTACTGAATTATTTAATATTTTTGTCCTATTGTATTTTTCCGTGTTTGGTGTACATAGAAAGTTAATTTATTGTAATACATAATATTAAATTATACTATATTATATCACATTTTCTTGTTCACCGTTCATATGAATAGTTAAAAAATAAAAATAATAAAACTTCTCGGTAGAAAAGCATAAAGCTTCGTTAATTTTGAAGGAAATTTATCCCCAATAAATTACTAACAGTTTGATCTCTCTCGCTGTTGAACAGATACGAGTATGATTTATTGTAACGATTTTAATAGGGCACATATAGCATATATCACATGCTATATAGTACACCACAAAAAGGAAACAAAAACATAAAGCAATGTAGTTGTGGTTATCAAAAGACGGTCTTAATATTACAGTAGCGATTTGTATCTGTAGAAATTGATTAACGTCATCTGTGGATATTTACAACAGGGGGAGAAGGTTGCTCCCCTCTTCTACCCCCTATACTCTGAAGACCACCACGACATCAGTAGATGTGTTTTTTATGTGTATGATATATGTATTAATTATAATTGTTACACAGAATCTTACGAAATATCGAATTCCATGAATGAAAAGCCTTTTTAAACCGAATTAGTTTCAAATAAAACTAGCCAGACAGAAATTTAGTCATTTAGTTCGTTCTGATGTCGTGCTCGTAAATTAACTTTGGAGATAGACAGCTTTGCTGACAGACGGACAGTTCAATTTTGTTTTATTTTTATAGCTTCCAACTTTCAACTGTGTTGATATTGTGGTTGATACGGCATACATTTGTCTAGCCGTTGTTAGACATGAACAAGAACGGTTTCCAATTAAGTTATGCGGAACGAACGTACGGCGAATGTTAGCTATTTATCACGAATGCCGCTTCAACTTGATAATATAATTGGATACAGATTAATTGGTAATGTATGTAAAACTGAAAAATTGGTATATATGTTATATGTGGCGGATATATGCATGTAACACAGTTTCTATTGGTTATTTCACGAAATATCAGAAATTGCAAATTGATATAATAAGTGGTTAATTTTATCGTGCGGTGTATTACGCCAAGATACAATAGTAACAGTAGTAGAGGGTTGTTGAATAAATAAACATTAATTTAATAACGCTGAAGGTATTTTCACTGTCTATCTTTTAAATTAATAATCTAGAATACACAATTGAGCGAGGGTATTTGGTAAGGGGAAGTGTGTACCTAAAATGTTAGTGTGTAATGTGTTGTCGAGCCAGTGTTACACTATATGTCTTATATTATACGTTACTAATACCAATTTATAAAAGAAAACTTACGTCAAACATATCAATCTTAGGGTCCTTAACGTAAGAAACGTTATATTTAGTTACTCTAAATAAATCGTCACGGTAAACATATACAGCAAACGACATAAAAATATGTATATGTACTCATATTTTTAGGATTTATTTTCGTCCTCACGTCTAGGCATAAAATAGACTGCTACCAACTTGTAAATAATAAGTGAATAAAATGCGTATAAAATCGCATCTGCTTCTGTGTACTTAATAGAGTTAAATACATATTTGGAAATAAAATATAATTACATCGAAAGTATTAAGTACCTGCGGCAATCAAGGGCAGCGTCATTTAGCGTACATTAGCTTTAGCAATGATCTAACAAGAATGTTATGATGTCATGACCACCCAGTGATGTCCGAAGACATAAATAGCATTAGATAAGAATGCTAATACATACATGCATCTTACGAACGATCTTATTTTCAAGTACATTTTTAAGCAGGTTAAGTAGAAATATTTCAGATACGAAAATTGAAATCGTCGATTTTGAAGTATTGAAAATAAATATAAAACAAGTACAAAAATGTGTCCATCAAGTTATAAAAATAATCATTTGGAATCTGTAGTTTTAAAACGATTCGATTAGTAAATTAAAAAAATAATTTGGTATACTCATACGACTTGTGAATTCAAGCTGAAGAATAAATATATTGTTAAAGTCAATCTTTATTATCCAACCTTAAACACATAAAATACCCTTTTCTACACACCGTATTGATCACTTGTTATTCCAAAGTTTATCTGAATATTCTGAACACACTTATAATCAAAAATAGATTCAAGATTAAAAAATCTTTTTAACAAAATATATAAGCGACATCGATATAACTACAAAGTAAAAAATAATTACAATAGAATGTTGGGTAAATGTATATTTTGAAATTAGTACTTTAATTGTATATAATTTTAATCGATATAGTGTTAATAATGAATGACCTTAAAACTAGACGACTAAATATTCTC
>DWON01007283.1:0-13068 GCA_018251015.1 Phocides pigmalion okeechobee
TTATTGGAGGCGACCATCTTAGTCCTCAAGAGTAGGAACGCATCCGAGTCCATCCTTAAATAGAACTTCTGTTCTATCTGAGATTGGACGTGGTTTATATGCAGTGATCACTTAACATCAGGTGACCTGTATGCTCGTTTCTTACTCTTTCACAATAAAAAAATAAAATAAACTATCGGCAATCAAAAATCAAATATCAAAAATGTGTGTGTATGTGAGTGCTCGATAAAGAAAAAAATATACAAATTCCGCGATGACATTACTTTTTAATCATACATTTTATTACATGTATTGACATAGTTTTTGACCTCCCCAACTCCAACGTTCCATTACGCGTCATAGGCAATGCGTTGTAACCTCTTTCGTATAAAAAATAATATGCACCGATATATTTATTCAAAGCACACATAGAACCGTTTTTAACTTCAATAAACTATCATCGACATGAAAAGCGTTTAGTTTTGGAGAAGAGGTGACAAAAGATTCAAAAAACGCATCTTTTCTATTTTCGAAAATTTCATTACAAAATAATAAATTAATTGAGTGGGTAGTATAAATATTATAAATAAGAATGTAAGGTCGTTTGTTACGCTTTCACGCCAAAACTATTCAACCGATTATCATGAAACTTTATACACGTATTCTTAGAGGTATTAAAACGGACATAGGATACTTTTGTTACTATTTTGGCAGACATAATTGTATGTCAAAAAACTTAAAATTTAGCAACTTCAAAGCCTTCAAATTAATATGTTACTGACTATAGCGAAACCGCCGGTAAAAACAGTACCTCATAAGTCGTTCTCAGATTCCCATTTTTTTTTAATGTATAAGTGTGTACAAACACGTGATACTTTATTTTATTACATGTGGGCTGCATGGTCTTTTGCGTCTCAGTTGGCCTAGTTGATCATAATATGAAAATACTCGATTTTGTAAAGCATTTTTATATAATAATCAACACAAAAATCCGTGTTGCTCTAATTTTGTTTTAGTATCCGAAAATGATATCCCAATTCACAAAACAATCTACAAGCCTAAGATATTCAATTTACTTAAAGCTATTTTCAGTCACAACTGAATTGGAAATAGAAATCATAGATTTGTTTTTACATTATTGTTTCTATTAATACTTTTTGTTGTAAACTGAAATTGGTTTACAATTCTCTCAACGATTCTAACAATTAACGATCCCCAATGACTTCTCTAAAATAAATTTCTGGAGCAGTAATTACTTTAAATAAAAAAAATATTAAAAAGAATAGTACTCTTTCATTCTCTTTACTTATATATTTTTATTATTACGACTTAGTGTTTTTAATTTAATTTCTTTTTTTTCTGTTTTCATATTTTATTAAAATTCTTTTTTATCGTTTTTTATTTTCTTTTTCTTCTAATTGTAATCGTCAGTCCATAGTATAGTTTCCTACACTTGATTACGTAATCTACTAGTTCTAATTCTTGCTCATAATTAATGAAATAATGGTTTACTACCAGGTCTTGATTGTTTTGTGATAGCCTTCTTCAAATAGTCATAAATAGCAGTTTTTGTACTGAATACATTTCTGCTGTTTTGCCAATATTATATTTTTTTTTTCACATCCTCAATTGCTTTTTTAAGATCTTCTAATTATTTGCATTTTGTTTCTATTTTTGTAATGTAATTACGACACATCTAAAAATAATAAAGAAGTTAACGAACTGAAGAAAAAGGGGTAATGTCGAACGTTCGAAATTACCCGACTTGGCCTGTTCGACATGGCTTGACAGGACCGAAAAAATTTAAGTCATTTATATGTAAGTATTCCAGCGTATAAACGTTAAATAACTATTGTTGATAGAAATAAAGCCACATTCAACGCCAACTTTCCCCTAACCCATATACGTCCACGTGCAACCTCAAACTGATCTACGCTCCTATATAAAGTACATATGCGTTGTTACTCCTTTGGACTGAGATCGTCACCTCACCTACATACCTTGGAACGTCCCCTATACAATGAAATACAACAGCTATGTGATGGCATGGTATTTATATTTACAGGTTTATATATTTATATCGATATATGGGAAGCGGAGGTTTGCCGGGAAACCTAGTGTGTGACAGGACTTATTGAAGTAGTCCGCTCTACGTTTGAACGAACGTTATGGAACGCAAAAGCCACGGAGCGTAAAAGCCACGAAGCGGAACATAGCGTTAAGCGTCGCCCACATCGTTGTTATTGCGTCGCCCACGACGTGGTCACATATTACTTACAAGGTTTTGGTTAAAATCGCTTGAGCTTTGTGGATTAATAAATAAGCAAACCGGATTTACTAGAAAAACTTTCTACGCAGACGCTAATGTCGACTGGCCCTTATTGTTGCTTTATTTTCTTCTTTGATTTATATATTAATATTGACATCTGTTACTTTCTTTATTACATCGAAGAATAATTTGTCTTTAAAAATAATTCTGTTTTTCTTGGAGTTCGAATTTTGTTATTGGCTAATGGGTCCGTAATGCCGGTTCTGCCAAGTTCGTCGTAAGGGCGACACATGTTTTGTGGACAATTTTCTCGCGTGTTCCTTTAATCCAGCCACAAGGGGTTATAATGAGCAAGGGTCTTCCAAATTTGTTCTCAAGATATTGGTTATTTTTTCAAGATTTTCATCGTTATCTAAAAAGGTTTCTATTTAGTTGTATTGCACCCATTTTATTCATTGGATATCTCTATCTATCTATTCATTACGTATTATATTACCTATTTCACAAGATCTTGACCTATCTTTGGACAACGTCGAGTTGGTACTGACAAATATAAGAAACACAGTATAATTTCTCTCACGAAGTATGTTTTGGATGGAATTTTGCATGAAATCTATTTTTTTTCCAATTCAAATACTGTCACGATGTTACGCTCGATTTTTTTGCAATATGAATACTGTCAGGTTGTCGTGTTTCGTGTCTGACGGGAGACCTAGGAATGAGTTTTTACGTTATATTGTTTCTTTATAAAAATGATGAAAAGTACAAATACGACCATATTAAAGAAAGTAAAAATGTGTATCATGGTACATACTACGACCAAACGTATGTCGTCTCAAAATGGATTATCATCAGAGTAAGTTGACTCTATGGCGGTTAATTGACGAGGAACAGAAAATAAAGAAAATAATAATATATACCACCTTACAAACTTAGACCAATACATGGTTTTTCCCAAAACGACGCATCATCTGGGTAAGTTGACTCTACGAAAGTGATCTATAAATATTACCATGTTAAAAATTATTTAAAGATTTAGCAAAGAACTTTCAAGTAAAAATATTGAGCAGTAACACTGAAACTTCAAACTTCAGTGTGCGGATTTTACTTGCCCTTTTATACTTACTAACATTTTGATAAAATATATCACGAATAGCCTTTAGCTCTGTCAACGTCAGTTTTTGGGCAAGTTAATAAAACTCACTATATTGAAACGTGTAAATCGCGGTCGACAGATGGAGAACTGGGTTGTTGAGCGGAACAGGATATGGGTATTGGCAAAAGCCGGCCAATTTCGGTATGTTAGCACATCATGCAATAGCCTTTTTGATTGAAATGTCAAAAGCGACCAAAACACTTTACAGGCAATTTTAGCCTACCGCGAAAAAAAAAATTGAATATCTCTAATCTATTTAATCGTTGATAAGACTGTTCTCTTTTATGTTGGTCGTGGATGTATGTATAATGTTATGGTCTTTAGAGACCATATAACATTATGAAACCCGTTGCTTGCTTGCTACTCTACATACCTAACTACTTAATATACGTATTAAGTACGAGCTTTTGTCCGCGACCTCGTTCACGTGGACAATGGACATAACTTCTTTATTTGTTAATCGATTTAATTGTTAAACAAAACCAAACACGTTATAATATTGTAAACTGCATTAAAATCGGATAAGCTGTTTCTGAGATCAGCGTGCATAAACATTCTTTCGGGTTATTTTGCATATATGAAGGCGCCCTATTATGAATTTTCAAACATATTTGTTATGTACAGACATCGATCAGTTAGTTTTATTGTATGTATAGATATAGATGTAGGTTTTATGCAATCAGTAAATATGTGTAAAGGTTTACAAGTTTAATAGGAAAGTACTTAATTTCTTCAATGAGAAATATCTATATGTATTTAGTTAAATCAAAATGGCATACAATAAAATAAACTAAAACCTCGCGTACAGCTTCGCAACTTACGTAGATCGTGAACAATTGACAATTAAGCTATCTCAGGTACGGTTCAGAATTGGATGGGTAACCGCTAGTAGCAGCGTTTCATACGATTTCAGATGGTATATTAAGAAGTTGAGCTCGATCCAATAGACAGGTTAGCCTGTAACTCGTATTTCCAGAAATATTGGAGGAGTCGTGGATAGTCTCTCAGCAGTGTTGTAGTCCAGCTAAGACGGTCACTGTATTTCAGGATCAAAATAGAACTACAGTATCTCCTGCCTTTCGAAAGAGGCAATTAAAGAGTCTTTCGGGATTGGGAATGGTACGAGTGGGAGCTCGAGCCGTTGCGACGTAGCGATCCCGTATAGAACGTCGAAGTAAGTAGTCCCATACTAACGAAAAGACAGGCCGAAGACCGAGGAGTTGAAGAACTGCAACGATGTGCCCGATTGAGCGTCGTGCTGGTATACCACTTGCGTTCGATTCAAGATCCTAGTGTCTACAAGCACAGAAGGAAATCACCGAGGCGGTTTTTAGTTCTTTTAGTTTTTAATCCCATATTAGTCTTACAAGGTATCGTTGGAATGTCTCGTATAATAACATTAAAACGTTCCTCTCTTCTCCGAAACAAAATAACGCCTACCCAAATTAAATTCTCACGTCGGAAAAATTCATTGCGTCAAATATGATGATGATACATACAAAATGAAAGGCTGAAATTCAGTCTTCCACGCTTTTCCAACTCACTGCGTATAACAAGGAAATGAAACAGTTCATTAAGTAAACAAACTATGTAAAATAACAGTCATGTTCATTAATCACTTGCGTCCTTATTGTCGATGGGACACGTGTTATATGCTTCATATCATTTTCACAATAATTATATTATTTCAATTAAAGATGAGAGAACTATAGTTCCGCTGGGGAGGTACCACCTCCGCTCTCATAATCCGCCGTAAAGCATTACTTGTGTTTCGGTTGGAGAGGTGCTGTTGCTTGCTATCTTAGTTCTCAGGAGGAGCAACGTATCTACGTTCGAGCTCAGATAGGATTTCGGTCGTGTTTGTGGTTGTACGTGGATATCTATGGGTTGCGACAACTTAACACCAGGTGATTTGCATGCTTTGCTGCATTGCAAATATTTTGTATTCGTAGATAATAAACGAATGTTAAAAAATACGATATTTTATTGAATTGTTGACGCATCTTCAGTCTAGAGAAGTAAGCTCCAGTTTAGTGCCACCTCCCGCAACGCTGACCCGATCGTTGATATGAACGCTGCAGTCAAAGTGTTAATTCTACGCAAAACAAGGATTATTATATGTTGTATATGTATGTTTGCAAGACAGTAGACCGTTCGCTAGGGGAAGACAACCGCCGCCTCATCACCGTAAAGCAGTTCATGTGTTTAGGTTTGAAATGCGGTTGCCGGCCACTTGGAACCGTCTTAGTCCTGATGAGTAGTAACGCCGAATGCGTATGATTTAGACACGACTTCAGTTATGTTTAAGATTGTGACTGTGGCGACTTATCATGCAGTATTATGGGGACAGTGGTACATCCCCTGTCGGACTATTCTATTGCTGCCACTTATTAATGATGATCCTTCAGTAATTTACTTTTGCTAATTACACGATTCCCATTTCCTTTTGACTCTGCTAATATACCTTTAAATTAATTACACAAAGGGCCAAATAAATAAACAGGAGACAAAATTAGTCATTTGAAAGTTAATGATAAATCCCAAAGAAAACTGGTAGACTACATGCGATGAAATATTTTTCCTTCAAACATATATGTTTTTTTAGATATAAATAAATTAAGACACTTTTACGGCGCTACGGTTACCATAATTAAGATACCGTTAAGTTATTTGACAAGTGGCAAAACCATACTTAACCACTCCACACCACACTATTTACCAAGAGACAATACTGAAGTTCCATTGGGGCGGCCATTTTAGTCGTATGGTACCTACGACTGAATGCCTATCTGAGCTCGAACGTTACTACTCCTGAGGACTAAAATGGCCGCTTCGCTTCAAAGTGTAGGTGGCTACCGCACCTTTCCAACCGAAACACAATGCTTTACGGCGGATTATGAGTACAGCGGTGGTACTTCCCCGGTCGAACTATAGTTCTTCCTTTAAATATATAATGAATATGAGCGCTGTATCAAATTGATAACCCTGTCATATTTAGAGCCCTTAAAACCTTTAGCTATTCCGTAACATCTCATGTCACTCAATTGTTATACAGTTACCTTAACCACAGTTCACTGTGTAATGAGAAACAAATGCTTTTAAATTAACCTTTGCTTTGAAACAGATCCTATTTCAAATGGACTTGAAACCTTTACTCAAATGTTTACTTGGTTGTACGAATTTAGTTGACTTTTGCAGCCCTACATTAGTTTTAAGTGTTTTATGTTTTCAGAAAATCCAAAATGATTGGAGTGTAGAAGTCGAATAAAGGAGGGAGAACTGTAATCCAACCGGCAAGGTATCACCGCCCTCATAATCCGCCGTAGAACATTACATTTGTTTCGGTTGGAAAGCCGGTTGCCGGGTACACTTTGGAGCAAGGCGATCATCTTAGTCCTCAAGAGTAGCCATGTATCTATGTTCGAGCTCAGATAAGATTTTAGTCGTGTTTGAGGTTGTACGTGGATGTCTGTGGGCTGCGACTACTTAACATCAGGTGGTTTGCATGTTCGTTTGCTACTCTTCTCACATACAAAAGTCTGTAAATAATATATAGTTCGTTCCTAAGCAAGATACTGTCAAGAATGCTGGGTTCATTCTCGTGGTGCGATCGCAATGTTCATCACGAGATATGAATCAGCACTCTTCATAGTGCTAAGAATGCTGGTCGCATTCCTGTGCTGAATAGCCATTGTAATTATTTACATGAAATATGAACCAGCCCTCTTGTCAACAGCAATGTTGCTACTGGACTCCACGGGCCTTAAGTTGAAAAATTTTGCAAATATCTTTACATTTTTTACGTAAGATTAGTTTCCGTAATCTGAAAATTTGACGTCAATTTTTATATGAAAAATGTTTTAATAAAAACAGGGGTCGACAGCCGTCCATCACGAATCCTCAGAATACCTCCGTTAAGAATAAAATAATTCACATTTCCAAGAAATCGCTTATTATTTGCGTTTTACGCAAGACTTAGCATGTAAAGGAAATTTGTAGAAACGCAAAAGATATGAGGTTATTTGCATCAAAATATAATATGAATTCAATCTCGTTTTTATATATGTATTTATTTATGAGTATTCGGTTATGATAATATGTATATTAAAGGCGAGAGAACTACACTCCGACCGGGGAGGTACCATCGCCGCCTTCATAATCCGCCGTAAAGCATTACTTGTGTTTCGGCTGGAGAGGTGCGGTTGCCGGCTACACTTTGAAGCGAGGCAACCATCTTAGTCCTATGGGGTAGCAACGCATGTATGTTCGAGTTCAGATAGTATTTCAATCATATTTTTGATTGTACATGAATGTCTAGGGCTGCGACTACTTACTATGCGGTCGTTTGCATGCTCGTTTTCTACTCTTCTCACATACAAAAAATCATGTATTTTTTAATTTACCATAATGAAAACCTTAAAACTAATTATAAAAAAAAGCGTAACCTAAACAATGTAAAGGTAGTCTGTCCATGCGGCATGGTTCCAAGAACGCTGGCCGCATTCCCGTTTTAAATAGCAATCGCAATTCTCCTTATATATATCGCGAAATATAAATCAGCCCTCTTGTCACCGGCGGCGTTGATCAATGTTTTTTTTCGTTTTACTATATAACGGGTACTTACGATTAACGTTTTTAAATTGCCGATATTTCGGACCAGTTGCATGGCTCGTGGTCACGGCGAAACGAGCCTCGATTTATTATTTCCGCAAAGATATTAGTTAAAATCATACGTAATTAATTGTAATACAAATCTGTGTGCGTACAATAAATTATGGTAATTAATTTTACGGTGAAGAAAATATAGCCTGCGTAGCATAGCGCAAAACCTGCATAGCTGAGAGTTCTCCATAAAGTTTGGAGTAGTGTATAGTCGGCAAATAAAAATCTTTAATTGTGAGTACCCGTTATACAGTAAAATGTTCTGAATAATCTACGAGCGCTTCACAAAATCTATGTCGATTCAGGAAATAAAAACTTTGAAACATTAAAACTTGGTTGATTTTAATTGAATTGTGTGATTCACTTACGGATTTTATTTAGAAGGGTGTGTGAATGTGCTTGTACCGAGGGTTCGCGACGTGCTTTCTTCAGCAAAATTTCTAAATATAGCCATTACACAGCCTTATCTATCCATTTGCTTTTTATTTACAAGTGGGTTACTAGTATAAATGAAAATCAGACGATGGATAAGGCTGTGTAATAGCTATAGTTAAAAATTTAAAGACAAATGGAGTGATAAATTTAAAGCCTTTTGATACGATACTTTAGATATTGTATATAAATTATATTAAGATTTTATACATGAGAAGAGGTGCAAGCGAGCATTTTAAACTACTGCTGGCTGGACTGCGACTACTTAACATGTTGTTTGCATGCTCGTTTGCTGCTCTTCTCACATAAAAAAAACAACGAAAAGCCCGCAGCAGATCCCCAGACAATAAACGGTAAAATTGCCGTAACTGCCTTTATAGTCACGTAAGTACATAAGTCGTAATATGTCATTCAATTACATGTTTTACGAGCAAATGCGGTTTATATACCCTTTTTTCTGAAGAGGAAAATCTTCTCAAGATACCTGGGTTTTTGAGGGAAAGACCGGGTTATATGAGATTTTTCTCATTTACACCCCCACGGTGGTTGCATATTGAGGGAATCTCGAGATCTCGAATGGAACGTACCAAGTCTTATCTTGCTTGTGGCTCTTCCCGGAGCAAATAACCTCCAATAACCTGCTTATTCAAGCTCGACAACTTGTAGCCCCATCTAGGCAACTTCTCGGAGTCACAAATTGTGCATGATCAAATCCCTAATTCTAATTACTCGTGACTCCTTTCCATCCTTCAACCCAGTTCCTTTCAACCTAAGCACTATTTGGGCAGATGGATCAGGACGATGATATCCATCGCCCCGACGTCAACACCAAATCCTCTCCTGATCACTCATGAGCCTATCCGTGGGTAATTATTAAATTAAATTTTGGACATGTAGGAATTTGAACGTGAAAGATTTAGAGACATTGGTTTTTGTAACACCCCGCATTTCCCAATAGATATTCCTAAAAAGGATATTATGAACTTGAATAAGCTCTTTACTTAAGGTTACCTAAGAGAGCCTAGTATTTTACCTAAAGGTAAACAGTTTAGGCAATAGATTTGAACTAACGAGATGAAAATGGTCTTCTGACATTTGCTAAGGCTCTGATGCCTTCTGGCTCAAGAATCTCATGGGATCTGCCATCCGTTCGTGATGTGAATAGTAATTATGCAGGAAAGGTTGTCTGATAACACTTAAAATTGGTTAAGCCTTTCTCAAAAGTTGGGGAAAATCTTAATAATTTGAGAACCGTAGCAAACAGGAATATAGGCTACCTGAAATTATGGTCGCTACAGCCTATAGATTTATAAACCTAAAAGATATATAAACGCAAACAGAATCGAACTCCCACTTGTGATTGTATGTAGTTGTAGAAGAGGATTCCGGAGAGCTCAATAAAAACGATGCTTTGGGGCCCATGTTGAGTTTGCAACTCATTTGTTTTCAGTTAAGTCAAAAATCTTCTTATATATAAAAGCGAATGTTTGTCTGTATGTCCTTTATAGAATCGTAAACTATGCATTTGATCATATAATGATCTTTAGCAAAGTTGTTGTGCATGAGGACACGAAGGTTTCTGAGTTGGCACGACCGATTTTCGGCAGATGGCACCACTCTTATTCCAATGAATTTCATGAAACGCTGTAATGTCACAATTTTTCGAAATGAACAAAATTCATAAAATGACCCAAAATTAATGGAATGTTTTTCTTTCCTTCAAATTTAAATAGCAAAAGGAGGATAAAATCAAATGTAAAAAAGGATGTAAATGTGCAATTCTGCATAGTCATGTTACTACTTCTGAGGACTAAGGTGACCACGCTTCAAAGTGAGCGTAGTGACCTTCAGCAACCGTATCCCTCCAACCCACACAACACACACAAAACGTAAAAGTTGCTAACTAGTCAAACTATACTTATACTACCTGTTATACGACCTACAGAAAGAAATCCAGACGCTCCCGAGGGAGAGATTGAATTAACAAATAAGCAGGTATTACAAGTCATGCGGCGACGTTATCGACACGAATGACACAGAATCATCCATCAATCCATTCAAATTCAAATTTCAAATGGAAATCAACTTGCTGAATGGATTCTGAGCTCACTGAATTCAGCTAAATTCAATGAGTTATTTGGTACATATTCGCAATCGTACTATTTAGTAACATGCTACATAAACTTGTTGATTAATACAGCCGAGGTATATACAAAAGAAAACTTTTGTAACCAGACATGCTCTTCAATATATATAAAATTTTACCCATACTTTCAGAAATAATTGTGGGTGGGTAAAAATTAGCGAATACAAATTCCCAATTAAAATTCGATCCATATTTATCTACATATGTTTATTTTATTGCGAAAGAGTAAGAAACGGGCATGCAGGCCACCTAGTGTTAAGTGGTCACTGCAGCCCATAGACAACCCTGTCCAATCTCAAATAGAACAGAAGTTCTATTTAAGGATGGACGCGAATGCGTTCCTACTCTTGAGGACTAAAATCGTCACCTCCAATAATGTGTATCCGGCAACCATACCTCCCTAACCGAAACACAATACATGAAGAACATGTTACTTTACGGCGGGTTATGAGGGTGGCAGTGGTACCGCCCCGGGCGAGCTCTAACGGCTCTACAACCTTTTAATGATTTTATACAAATAATAAAATTGTAACTGATTGTTGTCTATATAAGGCAAATGCATGAGAAAAGCTATTGTTAGAGGCTTTTATTAACGCAATAGAACCTCAAACAATAGTCGGTAGAATTGTTGTCTGTTTTTGTGTTTGTGCGCGCAAATTTCAGAAACAAGTAAACCAATTTCAGTGCGGTTTTCACAAATGAGTTCAGTAAGTTTCGCGTAACATTTAGTCTTAGTTTCATTTTAATGGGATTATAACTTAAAGTTACAGAAGTGATTACA
Source organism: Phocides pigmalion okeechobee (assembly GCA_018251015.1). Taxonomy (NCBI): domain Eukaryota; kingdom Metazoa; phylum Arthropoda; class Insecta; order Lepidoptera; family Hesperiidae; genus Phocides; species Phocides pigmalion. Next base: position 11,426 of record DWON01007283.1, read on the forward strand.
TGGTAACCTTTTGCTGTTAGACAATGTGAAATAACTTTAAAATTTAAGCCTACAAGTACAAAATAGTGACAAATCTATGTATAACTTCAGGTAACATTTGCCAGTAACTGCAGTCAGCTGTAGGCAACAGGTGTCTACCGTTGAATGTGAATTTCCATTCGCTACAGCGACTACTTAACATCCGATAGCCTGCCTACCCTCTTGATGTTCTCAGATAAAATATACTCAGATAATCATGCACCCAATGTGCAAAGATAAAATAATGCTAACTGGCTATTTTTTTAATGTGAGAAGAGTTGCAAATGAGCATGCAAACTACCTGATGTTTAGTACTCGTAGACATTCACGTACAATCACAAACACGACTGAAATCCTATCTGAGCTCGGACGTATATACGTTTCTACTTCTGACGACTAAGATGGTCGTTTCGCTTCAACGTTTAGCCGGCAACCGCACCTCTGCAACCGAAACATAAGTAATGCTTTACGGCGAATTGTGAGTGCGGCGGTGGTACCCCCCGGTCGAACTATGGTTCTCCCCCCTTTAAACATTATAAGAAACACTAAAACCTTTTCAGATTTCAAGATTCTGAATAGATTATATTCGGGATAGGGTATATTTTTAACAGAATACATTCGAAAAACATTTTTGGAGTTTACTCCTTATTTATTTCCTTTTTACTTTTGCCTTTTCTTCAGTATTTGTTTCCAATATTGACATTATACTGGCGGAGAAAATCTGTCAATCAACCAACACTTGAAAATAGGGTCCTTGAATGGAAATCGAATGGTCTGATTGTACCCTTGACAATTTTATTTTTGTTTCTTTGTTATTTTTCCACGCCGACCGGATTATGAATATGTTTACCCAAGTAATGGACGTGCTTGTGAGAGATTGGATTTTTAACATTGAGTGGTGGCAATGGAAAATTGATCGATTTTTTATAGATGAAGTAGCCATGAGATATATAGTAGATGTTATGTGATCGTTGTGGCTTATGGGCTATAATGCTTATGGGCATACTGTGGCCCTCTAGGTCAGGACCAGAATAGAATTAGAGCATCAATATTAGAGAATAGTTCGACCGATGAGAAACTATTGCCACTCTTATAATCCGCCGCAAAGCATTACTTGTTTTTCGATTGGAGAGGTGCGGGTGCCGGCTACACTTTGAAGCGTGGCGACCATCTTAGTCTTCAGGAGTAGCAACGTATCTATGTTCGAGCTCAGATTGGGTTTCAGTCGTGTTTGTGGTTGTACGTGGATGTATATGGGCTGTGACTACTTAAAATCAAGTGGTTTGTATGCTCGTTTGCTACTCTTCAAAAGGGTTTACACCCCGAGACGAAAAAAGCATTAACGCCGTGCGTAGGAGGAGTACGATGCTGGACAAAAATCAAAGGTCTTGATAAAGTGAAACTTCCTCACTACCTCCTTCAAATAATAACACAATATAACATGGCGATTTAAAGCAAGGAAAATAAAGTTTCAAGAATACCTTACCAATAATATTGTTTTTTTTTTATTATTATGATAGAGTAAGAAACGGGCATGCAAGCCACCTGATGTTAACTGTTCACTGCAACTCATGGACAACCACGTCCAATCACAAATAGAACATAAGTTCTATTTAAGGGTGGAC
>DWON01007284.1:0-13068 GCA_018251015.1 Phocides pigmalion okeechobee
AGGTTGGAAATAAAACCCTTTGTGGATTAGACTGGTACTGTAACCGATGCGCTTCACGAGTCATTTTTTGACAAAAATAAAGAATACAATACCAAACGTCAACTGAAAGCAACAAAGACGGCCTAACTCTGACTAGTATGCTTTTTTATCTGAGAAGAATAGCAAATGTTAAGGAGTACAACCCACCTGTTAACTAGTCGTAGCTCAGGGACATCTACGGACAATCACAAACACGACTGAAATCCTATCTGAGCTCGAACGTAGTTACGTTGCTACTCCTGAGGACAAAAATGGTTACCTCGCTTCAAAGTGTAGCCAGCAATCTCACCTCTCCAGCCGAAACACGAGTAATGCTTCACGCGGATTATGAAATCAGCAGTAGTACTTCCCCAGTCGAACTATAGTTCCCCCACCTTTATCAAACATGCTTACTGCTTTGTCACGCGGTTCGTTTATTGACAAAAATAAACAACAACATGATATCAAACGTCAACTGTAAGCGAAAAAGACGGTCTAACAGTCGTCCACATTAGTCATGGATTTGATGCTCTGAAACTACACGCCTCCTTGTCATTTATTCCTACATTTGATACCAAATTGTTTTAACAATATCTTTGAAACTAATATAAAATACTACAAACCACAAAGTGCAGATTCTGTCTTATTTGACATACTATACTGACATATGGCGGCTGTACTAAAAAAATGTATTCTTTTATTTCCTAGTTATATTATTTTTAAATAGGTATATAGTATATTATTATTTTCATCCGCCCATCCATCAGTCTTTGCACGTCCACAACCAATTCACCACCACCAAAGTCTGATGGATGTCCAGACATGAGGACAGATGGTAAGTCCAGATATAAGCCTCCCCCAGATGCCGCCACTCAGACTGGTTCTGTGCCCTCTGCATCTAGCGGTTACCCACTATCCTTATCAAGTCGTCCTGTGCTTCTTTTGCCTAGACTTAGTAATTATAATTATATATGTACGTTTAAACGAATAAATATTATCATACAAATAGTATATTCAATTTTCTGTATATAAGAAATACATACGAGATACATTTACATTTCCCTGTATAACAAAAATAAACAAATACTATTTCGTCACGGTGTCGGATACTAATAAAGCCATTCATTGAAGTAAGTCCTGAATTTACATAATTTACAGTATTATTCAATCAATTACATAAGAAATATTTATAAAACATATACAAAACCGAAAATATTAAAGGCATTCGTTGACGTAAACCCATCATTTACTTTAATGGTAGTATCATTCAATCAATTACAAAACATATTTATAAAATATTTATATATAATAGTAAAATTAAATAGTGTTTAATGTCAGTTCTAAGTGCCAAAGACGGTCTATCAGGCATTCACATTAGTCGTGAATTTAACGCTCTGAAACTACACGCCTGCTCACTATACGATACTGCATTTGATAATATTTTATTGTGATGAATAAAGAAACATATTTACATATAAAAGTTATAAGAACTTTAATATAATTATTATTAATTAATAGTGGCAGGTGCTAAAGTTAATAACGATTACAGCTACAAATTTCTCAACAAAACAGAATTAAATGGTAAACAATGCCATTAAACATTAAAATGAAATTGTGTACAATTTGATATTAAGATATCAGATGGTACAAAAGGGGATTTTTGATGATTATATAAATAAAAAATGTCCAATATAAGCGACAAAGACGGTCTAACAGACATTCACATTAGTCGTGAATTTGACGCTCTGAAACTACACGCCTGCTCGCTTTTTATTTCTGCATTTGACATTTTTGATTATCGCTTCTGGTGACAAGAGGGCCGTTTCATATCTTGCACAGAGAATTTCGATCGCTATTGGGCACGAGAATATGATTAACGTTCGTGGCACGATATCGTATAATCACAGTCCTAGTAGATTGTTTAGGTTAGAATTTTATTATAATTAGTTTAACATTACATAACATAACATTGAGTGCCTTAACTCAATGTTATGTTTACCTTAATTAATTAAGTAATATATGCAATTGACAATTAAAATGAATATATATAAACAAAAACACAATTGAAAACGTCCATAAAAACAGAGATGCGTTTTTTTATTACTTGAAACAAGCAAAATATTACTTTTCACATCATATTATTGTTGTAAAAATAAACAGGAATTCTAAATAAACACTGCTTCTGTCTACAAAAAAGAAACAAAGTGTCGTATTATATGTCAATAACGGTTTAACAAATATTCGTATTTATCATGAACATAACACTCTTGACGTTCTCAAACTACGCCTGTACGCCCATTTTGTTATGAACATGACTCTTGCGTTCTACACCCATTCCACATTCGACACCCTATTAACTGTGTAACCTTTATATGCTATTATTATCCCAATATAATATGGCTGAACTTACATATATTCGTCCATATGTTATTGGTCTATCCATTTTTGGATTTTTATATAAGATTGACAGGAAGCAAGCTTGTTGACCACCTGATATTAAGTAGTCGGTGCAACTCATGGATTTCTTCATCCAACCTCAAAGAGGACTGGAGTCCTACCTGAGATAGTACGTAGATGCTTCACTACCTCCGAGGCCTAAGCTTGCCTTACTTGTAAGTACATATAATCGTACCTTTCCAACCGAAATAAAATTTAGCTTCACAGCGGATTATTAGGGCGGAGATGGTACTTCCCCATCTATGTATACATAAAATCTTTTATGACATAATCAGAATTATTTTTGCCGCAAACCACTAAACAATGTCTTCTGTGTCGCAAAAAAATCGAAGATCAATGAAAAAGATCGGCAAGTTAAGAATGCTCTATACACAATAGTAAAAAGTCATTATAACTAAAATAGTACTTAATTTTAAAATACCATCATATGAAATTGAATACTATTGTCAACATAACTAAACGGTACATTTATATAGCTTCAATAAAAACAAATATACATTTATGACCATATTTTAAACAATCAATTTGTGAGTGTTATTTCAGAATGTATTTGTATAGTAATTAAGTTTTTTTAATTTAAAAAACAATCATATAATTATAATCATGTAATACAACTGAGAGTACTAAATACATCGTATGAATAAATACAATTTTAGAAAATTATAAAACACTGTAAATGTATTATGCATTGTTTGATGAAATTGTCTGTATGAAGCTTTAATGGTATCAAATTACGAAAATGATTATCGTCCATTGATATTACAATGTGTACATATTTCTGAAGCATAAATTCATTGTTTAATCATTTAAGAACAGTTTTTGAAAATCAGTTTTAGTCAAAGTATTTATTTTATTCTGTATTGTCTGCCGTTTGATTACTTTATTTGCCATATTGCTAATATTCATTGCTATCGCCGTATTGGTAATTTACGGGACAACACCAAATTAAAAATATTAACCTTGAAGCTGAAATTTTAAAATGTAACGCTTAAAAACTTTAACAATTTTATAGTCTTCGTTAGATAAGGTATTTGATGTTGTTGGCGATACATTGCGTGTTTATTTTGTCATATTCAAGTTCTCTCCATGAAGCCGATACTGTATCACTGCACAGAATTTCTCTCAGAACATTAGGTCACAGAGATGATCACCAACCAAATCCGGATAGATTTCAAACACTTCAGAAAACCTTATGGAAAACTATGACATGCAAGTTTCTTCTCAGTTTTCCTTTATCGTTGGTGTACATAATAATGAATGAACCTTTATAGATTCGCATAATCATGTGTTCCAAGGATTCGAACCCTAAACCCATGCTCGAAATAGGAATCATAACACTGAACTACCAAGTAATTAAAGATATAAAAACCTTTTATTTTGATTAAATTATTTCAGTTTTCCAGTTACTCATTGTCAAATATCTATAGATACTGTATGTCACATTTGACATGACATGGGAGACACTTCGTCATTGGTACACTTTTATCTCCTATAATTATAGTTCTAGAGCCAATTTCTTGGCGGTCTCTTGGTGGGTTTGGCTTCATCAGTGATCTTCGCGGTTACTGGCGGTGGTGAGGGTGGCAGCAATTGCTCGATACTGGATGTGGTTGGAAGGTGTTGAGTTGGTGATGATGGACTCACTGCGGTCTAAATAATGTACATATAGATCACTAAAATTATCATTCGTTTTTTAGTCCTTAAGTAAGAGTACAAATACTAATAGCAGGAATTAGAATTGCTATTTTTTAGAAACTTCAAAACTGCTGAAGCTATAGTCAATAAGATATTAATTTTAAGAATGAAATTCGCTCAATAATATGTTAGTATAATAGTAGTCGTAGTAATAATAGTAGATATTAAATAGTCGCTGCAGCTCTTGGACACGTGGATGTCCAAGAGCTGCAGAGACTTCTTCTGCGCCAACTTCAAACAAAACTGACGTCAAATCTTAGCTTGTACGTAGATGCGTTGCTACTCCCGAAGACTAAGACGCCTCCCCCCCTCGCTTTCTTATTTATTTAAGACGTCAACTTTAATAAACATTACATTCAAATTCTTAACTATAGCCTATAATCGCAATTTTCCAACCGAATCACAAAATTTATTTCACGGTGGATTATGAAGGCAGCGGTGGTACCACCCCGGTCGACTCTCCAACCGAAACATAACAATTTGCTTCACTGATTATAAAGGCCCGGTTGTATCTCCCCCGTCGAACCACCTGTCAGTATACAAAACTACATTCTTCAACAAAGTGTAAGTAATAAATAAATGCTTACCGAACTAGGCTCAGTGGTAGGTTTTTTTGATGAACTTCTTGATTCGAATGACACTGGTGAAGAAGGTCGTTGATTAACTGATTTTGATGGGTTCGGAGACGATGCACGGGTCACTAAAGGTGTACTTGGGGTTATTTCCATCGTTGGTGGTGCAGGTGCCTATCGATCAAAATAACCCAGGTCATTTGTACCCTAACATTTCGATTAGAATGAATGGAAGGTTAGAAAACAAATTAATTATAAAGATATCATCCATCAGCCTTTACGTGTCCATTTTTAGACATGGGCCTCCCCCATGCCGCCATTCTGACCGGTTCTGTGCCCTCTGCATACAGCGATTACACGCTATTCTTATTAGGTCGTCGGTCCACCTGGTGGTGGGACGCCCTGTGCTCCTTTTGTCTAGACGTGGTCGCCAATCGAGGACCTTTCTGCCGCATCGATATAATTATAGAAATATATCAAATTATTAATTATCGGCTTACCTTAGATTTAATAGAAGCCGGTGGTGGTGGCAAAGCACCTTCAGCTGGCTTCATTTCAGGAGCTGTAGGCCTGGAGACTGGTATCGGGCTGCCTGATCTTCCTACTGGTGACGGACATGATGATACTAACTGTTTATAACAAAGCATTAATTCCTATAATACATAATTAATTTTCATCAAATGCATAATTAATTTTCATATATTCGGTAACCTATACAGTCGTTGTTTCGTATATAATTGTGACCATTGATCCAGAGGAGTTCAGTAACATGCACATATAGATAGAAGAATGAAAAAAAAAGAAAAAGGAAGAAGAAGAAAAAAGACGGACAGGAGAATTACTTACATAAAGATTTCAATGTAAAAAAATACTCACCTCTGATGGTGTAAGACTGGGAGATGCAGGTATTGGAGAAGGGATTCTGTTAGAAGTGGCTGCTTTTAACAATTTCCCGACAACCAACGATTGCGCTCCATCTAATGGATAAAAATTCATTGTTGGCAAGCAATGTACAGCATAGTACAAAAAAACGGCCTCGCGTACTCAGTTTAGATTTGTAATTTTACCATGAAATAGTACAGTAATACTTCGACTTACGCGATTTACGCGAATCCAGAGTTACGCGGTTTTTAAATCTCGTCGATTTTTTATGTATATATATTTTTGTTAAGTATTGTCAGAGAGTAAGACATTGAAGAATTAGTCTTTAGACCTACTTCAATCAGAAGATCAAATGGTGGTTGAAAACATGACTCACAAATTTAAAAAAATAATAAAGCGCGCATTTCTTCTATAATACAAAGAATAAAAAATGTGTTTCCTATTTTGTTCTTTCTAATTTATTAAACATTCTTTTTTTAATTTTTTTTAGATTTCAGCCCCCATTTAAAATCATTTAATTGTACTCCGACATACGCGAAGTCGACTTACGCGGTTATCTGTCAGTCCCACCTATCGTGAAGTTCAGTCGCGGGGTATTACTGTATCTATTGGTTCCAATATTTGATATTTTTATGCATATAAACATATTTACATTTAACGATGTTATTAATGGGTGAATTCTGTAGGCAAATATATATATAATAAAAATATACATTTTATCTGATAGTTCGATAAAAATGTAGTGATCATAAAAAGAAATTATTCTGTCACTCATTATTAGGCTGGATTGGATTAGTTCCATACTATTTACGTAACCTAAGAACTTAATAGATAATATTTAGTACCTTAAGTTGTATTATTAATACTATTTTTTAAATAAAATAAAATATACCATTTTAATCTAGTATGAACTAATTCGGTACATCGAAATAGATTACTGTGTCCGTAGGCTCAAACAAATTAATTAACATTATACATGCAATTTCTTATATACCTTTTTTTGTTTATTAAAAATAAAGCAACCCTGATCGAAAGAACCCTGATCACTGACTGAACTGTCATTCATGAACATTCTTATTTATTATATGAGAAGAGTAGCAATCGAGCGTACAAACTACAACCACAAACACGACTGAAATTCTATTTGAGCTCGAACGTAGATCCGTTGCTACTCCTGAGGACTAAGATGATCGCCTCGCTTCAAAGTGTAGCCGGCAACCGCACCTCTCAAACCGAACACAAGTAATGCTTACGGCGGATTATGAGGGCGGCGGTGGTACCTCCCCGGTCGAACTATAGTTCTACGTTTATAACTTATACAAACAAAAACAAATCAAAAACATAAAATTGTCTTGTATTAAAATAATAATAGATACCTCGCCTCGGTGAACCAGATACCGGCGTTTTTATAATGACCGGGTCCCCATAATCAGTTGATATATCCCGGATAAGTTCCTTCAGGGTGTGCCCGGGACTTATGGGCATTTCAATAGGAGTTGGCGCACGAGAATCTCCTAAAATTGAAAGTCACTTAATTTTTCTTGGACTTAATTATAAGCTGAAAATATTAACTCATAACTCATCAATCCATTTCATAAAATGTCCATATGGTTTCTATAGATCCTTTAATGACAAACTAGAATTCTTAATAAAACATTGTTAAGACTCCTTATCCTACTTATATTATAAATTTGTAAGTGTGTGTGCACGTATGTTCCGCTTTCACGTCAAAACCGCTGAACCGATTTTGACGAATTTAAACAGAGTAATAGATTAAACTTTGGAAATGGACATAATCTTTTGTTTCGAAAACAAACAGAAAGAGTTTTTAAGTTAGGCATTATATTTTAAGTTAGGTATACAAATTTAATATTTGCTTCTTTGATACTGCGTAAATGAGGACTAAAAAATAAATTTTGAAAATTACACCCTAAGAGTAAAAATAAGAGAGGGGGTACCGAGCATTTTATAGTATTTTTTAAGTTTTTCATTTTAAGTGACAATGTACTATAATTGTATATCTTATGAGAAATAAAGATTCTTTAAACCTAAATAGAGTTTGTAAGATAAAATTTGGTTATATTGACTTTTGCGCGCGCAAAAGCTAATACTCTATATATCAATTGACCCGAGAACCACCACTACCAATACTACTTCTATGGTGAAGCAATTTATGCGCCTCTGTGGTCCCCCAGCGAACTGTAGTTTTACTAACTGTAAAGTGGATGCTTGTTATTACCATAATTTATTAAAAAAAGATCTTACCATGGAGTGGTGAACACTGCACCAGACGTTTTGCTTCGTTGATAGCCCGCTGAAGATTCTGTTGAGTCTTGACGGAACTACGAGATCGGCAGCGACCAATTTGTGACCTGGATAAACAATTATCAAATCTGTAAACAAAGTCTTCACAAAATTGCGAAATCGGCAGCAACCAATTTATGTTCTGGATAAATGATTATCAAATCTGTCAATAGTCTTGATGAAATTAACATTTCGGCAGCGACAAATTGGTGACCTGAACAAATAATTACTCGTATACAATCTGTAAATAGTCTTGACGGAATTACGAGATCATCAGCAACTAATTTGTGACCTGGATAAATCTTTATCAAATCTGTAAATAGTCTTAACAGAATTATAAGATCGGCAGCGATCAATTTGTGACCTGAATAAATCTTTATCAAATCTGTAAATAGTCGTGACAGCAACTAATTTGTGACCCAGATAAACAATTATTAAAATTTTAAATACCCAAAACAGTTCGTCGACAGAATTACATTTCACAATCCATGTCACATTTTAAATAACGGCTTGTATTTTCTTTATCTCCTGAATTGCGGGATACAATGCATCATACCAAAACTGTATCTCTCTCAGAGCCAGCATGCATAATTTAGTCATTGACATTTCAAAATTACTGCATACTTTGTGCATTTAGGTCACATGCGACATAAATATGTTAAACCTATCTGTCTGTAATAGTTGAATTGATTCTGACGAAACATTCTTGGCAAAGGGTAAAAAAATAATGGAAAGTAAATAAGTAGATAAATAAGTAAATAAGTAAGTAAGTAGGTAAGTAAGTAAATAAGTATTTAAGTAGGTAAGTAGGTAAATAAGTAAGTAAGTAAGTAAGTAATTAAATAGGTAAGTAGGTAAGCAGGTAAATAAGTAAGTAAGTAAGTAAGTAAGTAAATAGGTAAGTAGGTAAGTAGGTAAATAAGTAAGTAAGAGTAATATAAGCTACTCATTGCATTTAAATTATTCCAGCGATTAAATAGTACTAAGTAAATTCGAATGAATAAAAACCGAATTTGGCATGGATCGTGGTACCAGCTAAACGGCGGATATCTATCCACAGATCTTACGTATACTACGTACATACGTACTTAGTACTTATAGTTATCGTTTTCCTTTTTAGGCTCTATATCAACACAACACTTACTGTATCTTCACGCACTGAACTTCGTACAATTTGTGATTTACATAAACTAACCACTGGATTCTCTCGTTTGTAGTTCAAGATATCGGCAATTAAAAATCATTAATCGTGAGTACCCGTTACATAGTAAGATGTACAAATTTCACGACGTAATTTTTTTTAATTATACATTTATACCATTCTTAAAGTCGGACCGTAAGCTCGTCATACAAGTGTTAATGAAGTAGTAACTAACATTTGAAAAATACTCACGATACACCAGCAGCTGCGAGTGTCTCGTCCCACTTGGAGTTGTTGGCAGCGACTGCCATTTTAGCAATTCTTCGGAACCTAGACAGACTGTCCTCGTTGGCTGGTGGCTCATCTTCTACAACCTGAATGGGGGCAACTCGGAAATCTGCCATCAAGCGACGCTCCCATACCTTCATGCGTTTTGCAAGTACCACTGGAGAGAAATAATATTAAGGCTTAAAGGTGGGAGGGAGAACCCCTAAACAAGCAAGAAATTTAAGCAATGTCGGGCGTAGTCGTAATTTGAATGGGTAAACAAGGGTGGTACAAATTTGAAGGTAAAAGAACTATAGTTCAACCAGGGAAGTACCACCATCGCCCTCATAATACGCCCTAAAGCATTACTTTTGATTCGGTTAAAGCGGTGCGGTTGCCGATTACAATTTGAAGCGAGACGACCATCTTAACCCTCAGGAGTAGCAACGTATCTACGTATGAGCTCAGATAGGATTTCAGTCGTGTTTTTAGTTGAATAAAAGAACAGAATAATTACAACTACTTAGACTGACGATGTTGGAGACATGAGAGCTAGTTCATATCGCACTCAAGTACATAGTGTCTTAGTACCAAAAAAAATTGGCACTACTATGATTACGCACTCAAAGAATTAAGATGGCAAATTTTATTATATTTCGTTTTGAAGTTTTCATAGTTATACTTAGTTTGATTTTGAACTTAATTATATGTATTAAGTAAAAGCAGTAATCTTGCTACTTACTTTTTTCCTTCCTATCCGTGAAAGAAACATCCATTCCGTTCCTCGCCAAGACTTCGATTATTTCGTACCTCAGCGCCGACACATCTCCCTTGAGTTCATTGACATCATCTTCTGTGACAGATTCATCGTCCATCTTCCTATGCATCGCTGCCACATACCGCCAGACCAGAGCCCGCATCACCGCGGTATACCGAATGTCATGCTCAGATTGTTTTCCATCCTAAAAAATATGACAAAAAAATATAGCCATATCTTTGATGTAGACACAATCGTTTCTTAAACCGTATTTTACATTAATATGTGTACATAACAGTCCAAACGTAGGCACCGTAACGACCTCAAAGTTTTAACGCATGCCCCTCCACCTCCGCCCTTTGCCTCGCGAAGCATCGAGTTCGTACACGCGTCTTTCAACTATCCGGTGGTTTAAATAGTTTTGTATGTAGATGACATATAATTATGTAGCTATACCAAATGTACTTCCTTTTTTGTTACAATCGGGTATGCAATAACAAAGGTAAAAGGCAACTCAAGTAAATTTAAAGACGTATTCACGTCAAATAATAAACAACTGCTTTATTTACGCATCATTGTTAGTAAGAAACATTTTTATCGGAAAGTAACTTTAACCCTAAGAGATAAGAAAACAATAAATTATAAATAAAATAAAAGTAGTAGGTGTATAAAATATTAATGTAATAATGTACGTTAATGTACAGTTCAGTTTTGTTATTTTAGGATGAATGACGATATTATAAACAAAATCAAAATATTTTTATTCTGCCTTCTTTTAAATTCCAATAATTTACTACCGCTACGCGAAGAGATTCATTTATGGAAACGATATCCTTATCCTTAGGCTAATACAACTTTCTTGTTAAAGTATAATTAGGTTGAATACAAAAATATTTAGCCGATATAAATAATCTCATTTGAATTTACAATATATACTGTTTGTATTCAAAGAATCTTCTGTAATCGCGGTTTGGTTTTGGTCCGGAATGATTAAACTGTTCAGTGTTAACTGAAGACTGTGTAACCTACACAGTGCACAGTTTACAAATAACAAGAAACTATTCACTATCTCGCTGGAACGTTCAGCTTCCAGAATTGGATAATTTGAAGGTAACGTTCGCATATACTGTCCTTTAATAGGATAATATAACATGAACACCTCTACAAAGTCTTATAGTTAGTTTGTTATAGTTTTTTAATATTAAATCACGCACGGCGTGTACTTTGATGACGGCAGCCGAGCACACCACAGACAATAAGTCACTAAAGACGTTAGTCTTACTTCATAAATTATAATTTCTTCTTTGCTTCAATAACGTGTTATCTTAAAAAACACAATTATACAGTAGAGCATTTTTTATTCACAAAAAATTATTATACTTAATTGTGTATTTTTTAACGTCTATCGTAGATTATGTACAAAAATTTAACACCTTAGCTATCTCAAATCAAACACGGAGATTTCAAATATCAAATAAAATAAAAACTTGAGTTTTTAAACTTGTCACATTATTGAAGCAAATAAGTGAATTAATATTCGCATCTAAAATTGTTATGTATAAACTTTTAGTTGGTACAATTGGTGTTAGTATTAATACGGTAGCTGATTGTCACTTTCCTTCCTTCACAGTTCCTACTCGCAACTGGGTGAGGCCTGGTGCACGCTGATACAATATCTACTTATTATGATTGCAGTACGAGCATAGTTACCTAAATATAATTCCGGCATTATATATATCCGGCATTACATATATGCTGGAAACTCGTGATTAAAGACTTTTAATTATTTATTGCCGATATTTTGAACCAGTGGCATGGTTGGTCAGTGACCAGTGGCGTGGTCACTTCGAAATCAGTTAGACGGCACCTTATGAAGTCGATGCCGGTTGTTTGGCCGTCGTTAAGCCTTGTCGGAGGATCTGTAGGTTTGAAAACTTCCGACAGACCTTAGAAATGATTATGTCATAAAATAATCGTATATTTGAACAGCTGATTATCGCCAATATGATAATTTCAACAGTTTATCAAGACAAACTTTTTTTATATTTTCCATATCTTACTTCTCAGAAGCTTCGGTCGATTTTACTTAAAACCTATGTGCCACAGGGATATGGATATAGATATGTATGGGCGACTAACCATGAAGCTTTTTCTTAAAGATAAAAAGACAACATTATAATCGAAACAATTGACGCATCCGATGAAACAATATATATGTTTCGTTCACTCATTAATCTCATACATGACCGGTTTCCCGTATCTGAAATATCACCTACGTGATATTAAACTTTATGGAAGCATGCAAGGTGGTTATAATAGCATCTGTATAATTTGATCGGGGAGAGACCAGTTCGCTGATTTCACGCGTAAACCAGTTCATATTATGAAAGTCACCCTACAGGATTTGCTGGAATATAGTTTATGTCCTTATAAGAATTAAGAAGTTCTAAAATTTTCTCATTGAATTATCAGATCTAGAAATGTAACGTAAGGTCTGAAAAACATTTTTAAGAACCACACAAAAGGAATAACCAAAATCGAAATTAAAATAGGCAACTTGTGTTAGATTATAATTTTGTTATGGATCCCTTTTTCAGAAATTTACTAAAATTAAATGAACTCACACGATGAAAACCTCCTTTCAAATAAAAAAAAACATTGAAATCGGTTCACGGAGTAAATAATAATATATTAACATTTATAAAGAAAACCATGCCGATGAATCAATAACCTTCCTTCATTGGAGAAATTGGTTAAAAATACTCTCGAACTCGTTCAAATTTACATCCCGCATTGCTTTCAACGCAGGTAATAAAATCCACAATAATCCAGCAATAACACAAAACTAATATTTACCCACATAACACCGAGCATGCCGATAATATTGTTAATAAATTAACTTGTTCAATCCTTGTTAATATGTTGGTGGGTAGAACAAAATAATCCGCCAGCGTTGTCTTTTAATGTCGCGTCTA
>DWON01007285.1:0-13065 GCA_018251015.1 Phocides pigmalion okeechobee
AAAAATATTTCTAAATATATATCTACTGCACTTCGGTGCTATTATACGGAAATTCAACTTAAACAATACTGCATATATATATATATACTATATACTACTGCTTAAAAAATACTACAAAAACTTATAAATTTACAAGGCATTCTGTGAAGTTACCAGAAAGAAATATTGTGTATCAAATTAGTTACAAATATTAAAGAGATAAACGACCACTTCATATCAGGATGGGTGCATGCTCCCTAATTATTTACAATATATAAGAAAACTCTGGAGATAGGTCATGTCATAACAAAAGCTTAAAGAATAAAAGAAAAGAACAAAAAATAGAGAATAATAAAAAAGGAAGGAAAAGAGGAAAAAGTTGGGAAAAAACGCGCGTATAAGAAAAAGTACAAATGAAAGTAAGTTAGAAATCACTCTCAGATGTTCAATGCAGCTAAATATTTATAGAAACAAATAAAATTGTTATGAATTCACATCACGAAACACCCGTTACTTTCAAAACCTTGTTATTCGTGAAAACTAGCGTCAGGACGGTTTTACGTGCAAACATTGCACGTTTTAAGCGAAAATTTATTTATTCTGGACTGGTAGTAAAGCTTGCGTTCATCTGTAACTAGATTTTCCCTACTAATTTGTAGCCTTGGACAATTTATTTTACCAAAAGACTTGTCATACAAAAGTTAGATCGCTCTAACTCCAAAAGTTAGGATCTAAAATGCCAGAGAGTTTTATCTTTTACTCATATATTTTAAATAAAATGGCTGTAATTATTTTTGTATCAGTATTGGGTACGGATTTCTTCCCTCAAATTGTGACCTAGAACTTTACTAGTTAGTATTTTACTTTACTACGCTACTTCAATGCTAACTTGAATCATGTAAGAAAATATTTATCTTAGTAGTAGCATAAAAAGTTAAGGCCTACTTTCCATATCATCCCGATTCAATTGGTAGCCTATTCTTATTTATATGTATAGACCTATATGTTTTTTATAGGTATTTAATTTATCTGAATGACAACAGTGCATTACCAATAAATGTGTACCATTGTTTAAAAAAATGTTGATTGTGAGAAAACGTAGCAGATCGAAAAATAAAAATACAAAAGTAACAACACTGAAAAGACGCTGAGAAAGAGCAACTAGCGGAAATTAATTGGCGATGACTGGGATAAGGCGGAACAAATAAGAAACAGGAAATTTCTGTTACTGCAATTTTAAATTTTCGTATGCATCTTAGATTATATATGTATATTATAAAAATGTCAATTATTGTATCGAGTCGAAATAAAAAGATACCTAATCTTGCAGGAATTATTGAATTAAGTGAAAATCTTACTCATTAAAATACTGACTGAAAACATCTGATGTGAAGAGGCATTTAGATCTCAAAGGAACGCACTACAACTCCAATGTGATCCTTCCTAAGTTCCCTCCAGGTCATATAGTTTCCCAAGCCCCGCACACCGCAACAAACGTAAGACCACAAATGTTCGCCTCCCTGAACTTAAAGATAAGAGCTAAGTCCTAGTACGCAGCCAATCCTACATTTCCACATGGAGATTATCAGTATTGTTGATTGAATACACAGTAAAATATGTAAATTATCATTCCAAACTGGAAACTATTTCATAATTTACGTATTAGTCGGGCCTCTATAGCCAGATCCATGAAAATAAATTTTTCTAACCAATATCCATAACATAATTATGTCCATGAATAAATCGTTTTCGCAGCACATGTATATCGGTACACTCAAAGCATAAGATTGTAAGTCAAGCATCATTGACATTTTATAATTTAGCTTCGATTACTAAGTAATTGGTCTAGTCAAGATCAATTCGGAATCAATTTAATATATAATAATATTATTGTCATTAAATTGAAAGCCTTATTAGCACAGATTCAGTGAATGCAGTTGGATTCTACAACAAAAAAAATAATAGTTAAAAAAAAAAAAACTAAAAAACACGTTTTATAAAAAATCCAACTAAGAAGTATAAATAACAAAAAATAAATATTGCACTGTAAAAAAAGCATGGGGTGCATGGTGTCAACAGATTATTGAAAAAGCACTCCACGCTTTTTTTCACATCGCAATATTTTTTTCTTATTTATACTTTTTTAGTTGGATTTTTTATGCGTGTTTGTTTAGTTTTTTTAACTATTACTTATTTTTCTTTTTTTTTCATATTATTGCATTGTCATCTGTCCTTGATACGTACAAAGTTTCAAATTAAACAAAATTTTGGAAGTTGGTGAAAATTATGCTCAAGAATCCGTTACATACATAAATACAAACAAAGCTAATAAAAGCGTGTTAAAAAGAACATGCTTAAGAAAATCCTAATATTGTTACAAACCTTTTGTAGTTCGCCGTCGACGTACCAAGTAATTTCTGCTGGTGGAAGTGATACATCCGATGAGCAGTTGAGCACCATCTGCTCCCCAGGCTTCACTGTTTCAGGGGCTCCTGTTATTAGTGGGTCCTTGTCCGGTATCGCTGTAAGGAAACCAAATTTGAGTACATCACGAATTTTACTTGAACTTAGTATGAAATGGTATTTTATGGCAAATTATTAATAGGCGCTAGATTTTTTTATGCCTGAAGAGAAGCAAACGAGCTTGTAAACCACCTGGATCTTGAGCAGCCGCAGCCCATAGACATCCACGTACAACCACAAACACGACCGAAATCCTATCTGAGCTCGAATGTAGATATGTTTCTACTTCTGAGGACTAAGATGGTCGCCTCGCTTCAAAGTGTAAACAGTACCTCTCCAACCGAAACATACGTAATGCTTTACGGCTGATTATGAGGGCGGCGGTGGTACCTCTCCGGTCGATCTATAGTTCTCCCACCTTTTAATTTCCAGAATTAGCGATAACATGAAAAATATAAATCAAAGGGATTGCGAAAGTATAGGGCCCGTTAAGATTGTGACCATCATTAAAGTTTCAAATACGAGTAACAGCGCCATGAATTTAATTATGATCAAAAGGTAACATTTTCTCCACGAATTTGCACCACACAGTTTGGTTAAGGCGGAAGTGAAAATGTTGGAATAACTAAACATTGTAAAGTAGCTGACGATTGAAGTGGCCATAAATTTCGCATTAATTTAACAACACTACGTTAATTGTTGGAAAGCACTTACTCTTAAGATGGGATAAGGATTTATAAGTGGTACTTATCACGTCGAATAATAAAGATAACTTTAAGAATCACATATTTTTCGAATGATTGTACAGTCAATAATGCGTTCATGATAACTAAACAATTTGTCCTATTGTTAGGGATAGATTCTCTTCATGTAATGAGAATCACAATCTTCATTTCTCATCATTTCCGACAATTCAAATAGCGCGAGTACTACTACAGTGGACTAGGATTTCGCTATATTATATAAGTACTTTTCAAGAAACTAAGATAGGTAATTTTTGCCATATCTTTACATTCATACCACAATATTATGTGACCTCAGATTAATGACAGTTTGAGTACAAAGTAATCTGTCACAGGCACACAAAAGTCGTTATGGCAGTTTCAATGGTTGCTTAATAGCTTAGCCTTAAGACCGAGCTTACTCTCTAAACTCATTTAGCCACCTAATGAGTTTCACAAAGTAAAGTGATCTTATTTTATCGCCTTGAACCAAGTGACGAGTAAAAATTTTTATAAACTAGTTTCAGATTTCAATGAAAATAATAAGTCAGTGAAGAATTAGGTCTAGATTTAATTATCCATGATTATTCAGTGGAAGACGCTTCTTTCCTTTTACAAAATTGACTTTATTACTTGCTCCTACAGTAACCGCGGCAGAGAGAGAATTTGATTTATCACTTTGAATTTATCTAAAGGTGGGAGAACTATAGTTCGACCGGGGAGGTAGACAGTAGACACTTTCATGAGGCGTTTTAACTAATCTCCAGCAGTAGCAATGAATAATGAAGATCTAAGTATTACCTCCAAATCGGATTATAATGACAATGTTACTTGCCATATGGTATTTCCATAATATTTCCTACTGTAAAAAGTTGATGATAAAGATACCTTACCAACGACAGTCATTTGTTTTGTTTCGCGAACAATCTCGAACTTTGGCCCTTCTGTAGATACTTCGCAAGTGTATCCGGCTCTTGTCGCCACCGGATGTGGCATCACCCGTACTGTGCAAGAATCCTCTCGGCAGTCTCCACCTTGTACCACGATGCCAGATATATTGAACAAGCGTATTTCTGGCTGCAAAATAATGAATGTTATTATAACAGCCTAATCGCGCTGGATGAATCCTAATTTGTTTAAGAAAAACATTTACTTATATCATTCGCAACTTTTAACTATGTTATTCGTAATATATTTCTCAGATAAAGGACAATTTTGAAGCCTACTGTGCAGACCAAATACGGATTGATAGATTCACAAGCCTTCATAAGATATACAATATTCTGTATATAAATACAAGAGGACTACAGAATTAAAACCGCAAATTATTACTATATCTGTGAGGTACAGAAAATCATCAAAAGATATACTTATTCTACAAAATCCATCACAACCTTGGAACGGAATGTTTTCTCGACAACAAGATAAACATCACGTTACGTTACGTGACATGGCCTCGGGTCACGTGTGCAAATATCGTGGAGTTAACATGCCTTACTCCGCCAAAATAAGAATGATTGTTAAGGATTAAGGGTGAGGAGCAAAAGTAAGGATTAAAGATTACTATAGCGTAGTGAGACGAGTGTAGATACGCCCTGACTAACAATTTATGTAGGTAATAACAAAAATAATTGATATTTGCGTTAACGGTGAAGAAAAGAGTTCTTAAAGGTATCTCATGATCATCCATAAACGCCCGCTTTAAGCTAATTTGGTCAACTGTTACTTAATTTAAACCTTTTCCGTGATGTTATGATAAAAATATTTTGCTATGGTGGTCTACTAATGGAATAAAGCTACAACCGTCTTATGAAAAACTACATTCTGTATGGTGTTATAGATAGTCATTTTTGTATATGTTCAATAAATAAGGTGGGACAACTATAGTTCGACCGGGAAGATACCATCGCCACCGTCATAATCCGCCGTAAAGCATTACTTGTGTTTCGGATTTGAGAGGTGCGTTTGCCGGCTACACTTTGAAGCGAAGCGAACATCTTAGTCCTCAGGAGTAGCAACGCATCTATATACGAGCTCTGATAGGATTTCGGACGTGTTTGTGTTTGTACGTGGATGTCTATGGGCTGCGACTACTTAACATCAGGTAGTCAACATGCTCGTTTGCTACTCTTCTACTAAAAATACTAAAATTTAATTTTAATTAACCTGACATTGACAAACAGAATAATTTAATGTTAACTTAAGCGTATATATGAGGTAGCCCCACTAAGATATTTTATGCAATACCTAAAGAATACAGGTAAAGCACAAATACACAAGCTTAAGGAGAATACATTTTCTTGATAACGCCACAAACATTGCGTTACGTGACGTGGCCTGTGTCACGTGAACAAATATAATACAGTCAAACATCGCAACGAGAAAGCTCTTAAAGGATCAAAGGATATAGCTCACATGAGACCTGAATCTAAATACCTAATAAATAATAACTTCATGAATTTTAGTGGAAAGCGTGTAGACGGCGCTATTAGAAAAACAACTACAAGATCCAAATTTGATACGTATAAATATAATTTCACTGTGACATAACTTTGATAAATATCGAGTTATATATATTTATATGTATTATCTCTTTCATGAAATTAAGGAAATACAACTATCGTATTTGTAGTAATTTCTAATTTATTATTATCATTAATATTATATATATATATTTCTCCTTAAAATATTTTTGATGGAAGATTATTAGTAGTAGTAGTAGTTAAATTGTAGCAAACTTTCGTGGAGATTCCTGAAATGCAGTGGTTGCAATAGTCCATGGACTTATACATTTAACTTTGAACAGGGTGGAAGTTACATCGTTGGTCTTAAGTTATTAAACTAAAATGATCACTAATTGGTTATAGTTTAAAGCAGACAATCGCAGATTTCCACCGGAAACACCGGAAACACCGGAAACACCAGTAATTTAACAATTTGTCGTTAATATGGAGAATGAAATGATCAAAACATACCTCTTGACCGGGGGTATATCGGAATATCTCATTCATTTCCCTGTACCACTTGACTGAGTGGAGTTTCTCTTCATCCATCTCGAAGTGGCAACTGAGCTCGGCTGCTCTCCGCGGATCTGCGTAAAGCGGCACCTGCAGGTTGGAGATCTTGTACGCTGTTGTTATTGCTGTAACAAACAAAACAATTGATTTTTAAAATCTTAAAGAGTACATATAACTCGACCATATTGATCTTCAAGAACAACAACAAAGTTTATCGTTAAAGGGAATATATATTTTGAAATATTTTGAAAAGCACGTAAACATAATTGCCAAAAGAGAATTTAAATGGGTACTGCTAATTAAATTACTACCCGCGAAATCTCGTAACCGGAGAAATTAAGGTTCAATTTAAATTTGCCCGTTGCTATACATACTAAGCAATGTAGTATGTAAAGTCTAATGTTATTTCGAACATATGACATGTGTATGGGTTGTGAACAATATGTTAGGGACACGTGTATTCGGCATATCACGTTTCACTGCAAAGCGTTTAGTAAGACGACACCTGTAATTAGGTTATTGTGGGTAGTTGAAGACAATTACGGAAATTACAATAGACTTATTTATGAATATATACTACAATAATGACAAACTACTATGTGTGTGTGTGTGTGTGTGTGTTCTTTCAGTTCATATAAAACATATATACGGATGTATTTCAATAAGATATTCAATAATCAGACGCTTGCATTTCTGGAAAACCAGATGAAAGCTGCCTGCACCGCGTAATTATCGAACCTACGAATTTTAGGCAGAAAGAATGAAGTTAATCTCCCCTAAAACCTATCAAGTTACTACTAAGAGTGAGCCGAGTACCGGTGACGTAGATGGGCAAGTCGGTCAAGCTGGATCAAAAAGCATTGGAAAAAGTAAGAGTAAGAGTGGGCCGCAGACAAATGAGGCCAAGACAAAACGCAGCGATGAAAAGCAAGAGTTTCTTTCCAACCACCAATTAGAAAACAGAATTGCCATATCTTAATATAAACTATAAGATAAGACTAATATTAAAGGTTACTTTAAGTAAACTCGAATATCATACGTACTATAGAGCAACATTTACGCGAATATTTTATGATCACATGCGTGTGTTTACTAAGTTTTATGTGATAAATGGAAACGGCAATCTAGTAAGTACAAAATAAATACACAATGGGGAGAGTAATGACCTGTAATTTACAAAAGTCCAAAGCGTGCAGTCCACCAGTATAATGATGACTTAATTGTATTTAGTAATCAGGTTCTTCTTAACTAAATTAAAGGGACACTTTTTTGTATTTTATTTTATATGTGAAAAAAGTAACAAACGAGCATGCAAACCACCTGATGTTAAGTGGTCGCAGCCCAAAGAAATCCGCGTACAACCACAAACACAACCGAAATCCTGTCTGAGCCCGAACGTAGACACGTTACCACACCCTGAGGATTAAGATGGTCGCCTCGCTTCAAAGTGTAGCCGGCTACTGCACTTCTGTACCCAAAACACTAGTAATGTTTTACGGCGGATTATGAAGGCGGCGGTGGTACCTCCCCGGTCGAACTATAATTCTCATACTTTAAATTTTTAAGATTTTTTACCACTTAATTTCAAAGATTTTATTTTATTTACATTAAAATAAAAATACGAAATAATTTACAAAATTATAATTAGTCACTACCATACATGTACTTGTGTAATCCATACGACGAAAGTGATACTTGGAATCGAACATAGATGATCAATCAGTCATACGAATGCTCATCTCCTGTTTTATCTGCCGTCATACAAACTTTTAATCCCTTTTTGGTTCAGCTGTTTCGGGTGAGCTTTGATCTCTGGGTTTGTTAGTCGGCTTTTTCTTTTATATGTATATTACGATAAATACACGGCTACCTGGAAATATTCTGAATTTATGAAATATACTCTCTAGGTAAAACTATGAAATACACTGATTATTATTTAAACAAATTTTAATGAACCAATTTAAAAACACTATCTGAAATTGAACTAACTACTAGCTTATCCATTAGCTAGATTAAGGTAAATAAATTCAGATATTAATATTTTTACTTACTAATAATAACAAGTGTATTAAATCCATATATTAAAACATGAACAAAATACTTCGTAGCTGTGTTTTTAAGTAATTTGAACGCAAAGAGGAGTGTGGAATTTGGAATGATTATCTAAAAAGTAAATTAAAAAAATGGAATCAAAATGTATATCACTTGTTATGTACTTGTTATGTTTGCCGAATACACATAATTGGAGGCGACCATCTTAGTCCTCAAGAGTAGGAACGCATCCGCGTCCATCCTTAAATAGAACTTCTGTTCTATTTGAGATTGGACGTGGTTGTCCATGGGCTGCAGTGACCACTTAACATTAGGTGGCCTGCGTGCTCGTTTCTTACTCTTTCACAATAAAAAAAATGTACGTTTAATTTAATAAATATATAACATTAATAAGTTGCATTCATATTTTCAATGTCAAACAAATAATATTTAGTCTAGTTAGTAGTTAATTTATTTGTCAATAGTCTTTACTTTAGTCATAGACTAAAGTATCGCTAAACGATTTTAAAATTTCAGATTGACCGTGAATTAAGTTTTTAGATAGATATTTTTAAATGTTTCTTTGTCATTCATTTGTTAAATCAAAGAAGAATTAATTGCTATTATAAAAACATTCTCACCAATTATAGTATATACTAGTATATACCATATATGTATATACCAATTATAGTATATATTCGACTAGCAACGACTACTTATTTGAATGATAACACAATTCTACGTACTTATTACATTTATTATGTTTATTGAAACTCTATGAGTATAACGTATTCGAGAGCTCAGTAACCAACTATTACAAACTAATAAGGAACAATTTACATACACTCTCGTATTAAATACAAAATATGTGCAGAGCAAACATAATAAATGAAGGAAGCAAACATTTGTCTAGAGGACTTGGTCTCGACAAACGAATAGTTATTAGGTAGGCTCAACGTTAATTGGCTACTGTTTGTTTGAAACATGTTTACATGCATTTTTTAATATTTTTATAGGAAGAACAGCAAACAAGCATGTAGGCTAACTTTTATATTGAGTAGTTTTTACAACCCAGGATAGCATTTAATTCCGTTACTTAAGTATTGAGAGCAAATTCGTCTCGTTTTTAAGTGTAGACAGCAATTATACCTCTCTAACCGAAATGCAGTTACTTTACAATGAATTCTAAAGGCGATGGTACCTCCCCCGTCCTACCAGTCTACCGCATATTAAATAAAATGGATAACATAAGCATTTGGTGCGCAAGGTAATTTTACCTAAGTTTTGAAGCTTAAATCATTAGATACTTGTTAGTTAATTGTTTTTTTAACTGTACCTGTCTGTATCAAATTAGTTAGGTTAACTTTAATGACTGCATCTAATCTATTGATAAAAAAAGAAGTTTTCTTCGGAAGCACAGACACGTTACGATCTGCACGAGTCGTTAGGCTATGTTTATTTACTTTTCCTAAATAATCTGAAATAGGGCCATCAATTTGTTAATACAGTGCCAGTGAACAGAATGCAATAAACAAATTAACAAATCATAGTATCTACTTTTGTCTTACATCTTATGTTAGAGATTTGCCCGAATTACGTTATGTTCTCTCGTAAAAAATATATATTCTTTACCAATAACATTACGCATGTTTATGAGAGTGTTTACGCATGTTTTTGCCAAGAAGAATGGAGCCTGTCAATGCTGTACGTGGGTATAAACGGAGCGGTAATCTACGGCGGCGTTGTTACAAATTTCGTATGCTGCATCGGACGTAGACATAAACGCTTGTTTCGTAAATGTAAAAGTCATATCGGCAAATTTAAGTAATATTGGGCGCGGTCGAGAATTGGATGGGTGACCGCTGGTGGTCGATATATTGCTATTTGTCTCTACTTACATGAAAATAACATCTCTTTTATACGTTAGAAGTCCATTTCTAATTCTTTTAATTTTTGGTATGTATTAAAATCTCTATAACATGATTCAGTGGCAAAAAGCATCGTGATGAGCCCTTGGTGCTTGTGGTTATCTATAAGGTTCTTAAAGATGTGTGAAGTTTACAAACGAGCCCTTTGGCAGTAGTAGAGTACATTCTTTCACTTAACAACACGATACAATAAGACACAATACTATACAATACGATACGGATACCATCACATACGATATGATACGATAAGATGCGATATAACGCAGCACGATACAACAAGATGCATAGGGTTGTCTCTAAATACAATAAATACACAGAATAAGAATAAGAACGAAATAAGCAAAGCTACTGAAAACGAGGACATATATTATAGAAGTTCTTATAACTTCAAGACATAAAACCTTTGCGTATAGAACTAAATAAGATAATTATGCTCCGTTTATATGCTCAGTCACTAGACTAAACACACTCTAGTGCACTTGGTGTTAATTAGCTTAATAATTAACATCGGAGCGTACCTAGTAATTTGATAGTTACTGAATTCCGCAAGACGACACCGCATAATTTTAGCCGTATTACCCGTATGGATAAGCCAGAATTCATATTGATAACTAGCAATGCCCGCGGTACCCACATTTGAAAACCCGTCGGTTATAGCATCCGATTGAATTCACGTCTGCATTGCTTTGCTTACTTCTGGAATGTGAAACAGTTTTTTGTCCAAAGACCGTTATTACTTTTGACTTTAAATCGTAATAACTTACGTCGTTACATGTAAACTGAAATCGTTCTAACATTGGATAAAAAATGATTGATTTTAATGAAATAAAGACTTACATGTTATTTCTGAATCTTACAGACTATGAATATAATTTCTCAACATTCTAAGTTCAATTTCGTAGGTTTGATGCCATATAAAATATACAAGGCAATACGGACACGAAATCAAAAAAGACTAAAAGAATTTTCTATTATTATTTTCAGTCTAAATGATTTAGTGCAAATATATGCAATGTAAAATCATTTTAATTCCAACCAACCGGCTATAAGAATATTGAGAGGTGTTCTCTCAATATTATATAGAAATACAGGGGGCGCTTCGGGCGTCAGAAGCGATACTGCAGAGATTCAAGCAAATATAAAGTTAGCGACCTATTCAATTCAATCATCACGGCAATCTAGTGTTACAATCATAATAGCAATGACATCGCTAAATGACAATAGAAAAGGCGAGTAACAGAGAGCTGTCCGTGTACCGCGACGCATCCGAATATAATGCCCAACGAGCTAGAACTACCCTCCTTTTTATAAGAAGTTCAGGTAAAACGAAATAGGTAGGCGATCAGGTGATATCGTCCCATTCGATGACAACATTTATTTCCAAACCACCTTATTTTTAGCGCAACTACCCTATTTTTAGATTGAGAGCGACAACACGATATACAACTTTATTTTTCAATTTATAACAATCTGTTATAACAGTATGTTGAACTACCCACATTACCCGAAAAATTGGTGTCTTACTAAATGCTTTGCAGGGTAAGTACACATACATGTATGTATGTACATGTACATGTGTGTATACATGCTACAACATGTAATAGATAACAAAACTTTATTATTTATTGATAACTTGTTTTTTTATGAATCTATGCATATAATAAAACTAAAACTGGCCGCTGTCTGTATATGGAAAATATATTTGAAAACACATAATGGAGTGCCTTTATATACGCAAGGGTTACCCAAAATAATGTTTTTTTCATTTTGTCTGTTTGTCTGTAAGTCTGTATGTTTGTGCACGCTGATCTCAGAAGCGGCTTATCTGATTTGAATGCAGTTTTCCGGATTATATTGTGATGGGCTTCACTTAACATTTAGTGATTTTTCATTAATCGGTTAACAAATAAAAAAATTATGTCAATTTATATCAATCATCACCGGACCAATTTGCGGGCACAAATAGTTCGAAATATAATACAATCTCGCGCTACTAGATATCAGTAGTCAGCGCACTTCATGTAATAAAAATATTATTTATATTAATATGCCCGACGAAACACTTTTTCTAAATTTTAAGTTGAAAAAAAACTTGATCGAATTAGCACACATTGTGGAGTAAGTCGATATGCCTTATGTTTTTTTCTTCCTAATTGTTACAGACTCCACGACTTATTATAATTAAAATTTCACTTCTAACCAACTTACTTATTTGCATATTTAAGCCACATTCATTTTCTCCATAGACTTTCTTCATTAAAACCAACTGTGGGGCAAAAGTCATTAACATTGAATTAATACAAAATTACACTTGATAACTTATATCTTAAAGTTGACCCAAACTCTTAGAAGGAACATTAAGCAAGTACATAATAAAACAGCTAAGTTGCAAAGGGTCGTGGGTCTTTTGAAGAAATTTAGAATTTCAGTAAAGCCTCTACTCAGCTCTAAAAAGCGAAATATCAGCTTATTTACCCCACCTTCAGAACTGGAGAAATACATCAACTCAGGGGAGATTTGACGGTTGTATTTAAAAGTTATTTTAGGACGTACTTTTAAAATGACAATATGAATTGTAATACGAAAGGGCGCGTTAGAACTCCAAAACTATTACGAAACTTTGTTAGCGAAATTAAATTTCTATATATTTTCAAAACTTCTTCTAAATTAATATCACAAATAACATTCATTATTCTTTATAAATAATAGTAATAATTTTATTTACACAAAATTCATATGTTCATTACAATAATGAAAACCTTATTTTAATAGAAGCCTAACTCCAACCTAGACCTAACCTAAACAGTATTAATGGATTCCGTGCCCATGCGGCATGGTTTCAAGAATGCTAGCCGCATTCCCACGTAAAGTAGCAAGCGCAATTTTCTGCGCAAATTTGATCCAGTTGTATTGTCACTAGCGGTG
>DWON01007286.1:0-13064 GCA_018251015.1 Phocides pigmalion okeechobee
AATACACCGATCTAAAAATGTATTCATCTTGCAGGAGAATATGTAGAAAAAGAAAAATAATTTTGACATTCTATCTTTTTTTTTTATAATGAAAGAGTAAGAAACGGGCATGCAGGCCACCTGATGGTAAGTGGTCACTTCCCTCCTTGTCCCTCATTCCGCGAACTTAAAAACGCACCCTCGTATTCTTAGAGGTATTAAAAAGGACATAGGATACGTTTTAAAAAATATATGACATGATTGTTTGTCATAAACTTTGGAATTCCAGCAACTTTAAAACCGTCAAATTAATATCTTATTGACTATAGCTTCACCCGTTTTTAATTTTTGTATATTTCATGTCATTTATGATCTTTGATATTTGTTTACGGGCTTCAACGTGAGCAAAGTCGTGTGTAAAATCTGGTGCTTAATATCTTTGGACCACTCTAGGCAGTTGTATTTTGTTATTATGACAATAAAAATATGAAATAAAATTTGGTAAGAAGCAAATTCATGTTATTATATTTTATGTCACCATTTACTTAACATTTAACAGTTAAGTGCTCCTCTTTTTTTAAATTGGTTTGTCTTGTTCTTTAAACAAATAATAATCAACGAAACGATTAATGTCATAAAGATGATAGTGTTTTATCAATAATAAAAACAACTGATTTGTGGGTAGCTATTCCGAGAATAAGCAATTCTGTTGACCAATCCAAGATTCAACGCTAATTAACGCACGCGTTACAATAAAAAATCATAATCCTAAAATTAGATGACAAAAAATTAAAATTAAAAACCACAAAGAAGTTAGAATTAAAATTCACAGAAGCCCCATTCATCCTACTGCGAGACCACCGAATGGCTACACGGTAAATCGGAACAAAAAAGTGCTACGCCAAAGTCGGTCAGAAACAAAAGCGGAGCCGCACCACGTAGGCTGTACTTGACTTTGAAAGGAGGTTTGGCGGCCAATCGCGGGGTGGGGGCCGAGGAGGCGGGGGAGGGGGTGGAAAGTGAAATGCTCGTTCGCGGCTAATTGCTGTGGATTTGCTTTGCATGAAGTAAAGTGGTTCAGAGATGACTACATGTAAATGACTGAAGAGTGATTGCCTGTCTTAATTAATTCAAGCATGCTGCCAACTTTTTATCCAACTGCAGGAGGATATTGTCGTTTGAGTGTATGTATGTCTGTTTATATGTTTAAAATGAACTGTAGCCAACGCCTTGTTATAGCATTATTACATGGGAAGTTGAAATATTCAGGAATGTACAAAAGTAAATGCACCAACTCAGAGAAATATGAACTATAAAAATATGGAATTATACAAGTAATGGATACAATAAGTATTCTATAGATATAACCTCTCTGCAAACGACGTGAGGCCGAATATTTAAATACGACATCCGCATATATGTATGTGAAAATTATGTGAATAGAATTTGTTATGTGTTTTATACATACATTGAGGTTGAAGCTGATAAAATTGTGTTAAAAGATAAGATTAGAATAATTAAAAAAAAAATAACATGACATAACATAAAACAATAATAATAATAATATACTTTATTGCCTCAAAACATACAATTTACATTATATAGAAAAGAATAAGCAATCTGCTGAGTTAGTAGAAAGGCAAAAGGAGGTGGCTCAGCATTTACTGACACAGAATCAGGATTCCGTGCAGCGCTGTTTTTTAGCCAAACCCTTGTTAGTAATTCATAGTTAATTCAAGAATAAAAATGTCACTTTTATAGATCGATTGAAATGACACAAACATGATTAAACTTACTACAAAAGATTAGTAAAAATCGCCCAGAAATAGTTTAGCAATTTCTAATATTAGCGCAAACAAACGATAAACCGACATAAATTCTAACAACTATTGTTGTGTGTTTTATAGCGTTAGTATCCTCATAGTAGTTTTTCTCATATATCTTCCATGTAGAGATAGGGATCAGTTACAATTTTATTATCTGTAAATATTAAATATGCCAAATAACGAATGTTATTTGTGTACGTGACACTGCGTCGTATCCGCGATCGACAGGATGCTCAAAATGTTTGACCCAAATACTTGGGGCTCGATGAATTCCGACGAGAAACCCGAAAAGTGACCTCTGTGCTAGAGATGCCTCTTGAGTTCATTACGGTTAACAAGGACTTGCCGCAGTTGTTTTAAAATTTAAAACCTGATTTTTATTCAGTTGACGATATAAAAATGTGTATTTTTATGTACCGGTTAGTCATGATTAACGTTTTTTGATTGCCGATATTTCGAACAAGTTGCGAGTTCTCAGTTACTCAGTTACTCAATGTAGAACTCAGATTCGCCGTGACCACGAGCCATGCAACTGGATTAAAATATCGGCAATCAAAAAACATAAATCGTTAGTCGAGAGTACCCGATATAATAATGTATAAATTTCGCGATAATATTAGTTTTAAAATGATATAAAACATGGGTTTGCAGTTTTTTTCATCGCCTCATCTCCAAAACGAATAACCTTACTAGTCGGTGATATTTTATTGACGTTCAAAAAGAGTTATGTAAAGACTCTACTTTGAATTAAAATATTTAAATTTGTTATTTTGTTGGTAACGGCCATACCATTGAGACTCATCCTGTGACAATAATTATAATATATTTTATGATTTTTATTACAATCTTTTACAATATTAGGTTTACTGGAAGCAGAGTATGATAATTTTATTGAATCTGAGACTATGTAGTCATTAGATGTGATATAAAAATATAAAACAAAATAAAGTTAAAAAACGAAAATAAAGTTACTTATTAAAGTTTACGCTGTATGAGTTTTTTGTAATAAAATTCAAAAATAAAGAAATATACACATTAAGGCACTACATAATAACATTTTGGTGTATTTTAAATATTGCAATAAAGTATATTAGTATCATATCACAGATTTTTTTATATTCTTAACCAGATTCATGTCTAAATCTAAAAGTTACGTATAAAGGAATTTCAAATAACAGTTATCGATTGACAACAACAAACAAAACAGTGGTAAGTAATCTTACAATTTAAAATAAAATAAATAAGTAAGTAAAAGGAGGGTGTAACCGAAAACAATTACGGGGCATTGAGATCGGCGGCGCGGTTCCGAAAACCGTATTGAGGTCGAAGTCCCGTTAGCGGGACCAAACCTGTTCAGATTCGGCAGGACCACCGGTACATAGAACTAGCCGGCTGTACGCACTATTATTATATAGCCTTTTATTTATTTATATATTAAGGCATACCAACTAAGTACGTAGTATGCATTCATGCATATACAAAAAATACATTTAAATAGATATATGTATGTGTACTTAAATTATAAATTTGAACAGTATTTCCGAAAACAATTATAAACCTTTATTTATTCGTCAATTTATTATAAACGTATATTATATTTTTTATGTTAGAAGAGTAGTAGACAAGTGTGATGACAACTTGATAAATGTTCACCGGACAACAGAATGGAGAGCCAACTTTCAGACCTAAAATCTATCTGAGGTCGTACGTCACTATGATCTGAAGTCGTACGTTACTATGATGACTCCTTTTGAAATCTTAGTCGCCTAGCTTCTGAGCATCGCCGGCAGCCGCATCTCTCCAGCCGAAGCACACAGTGATCAAAACGATTGATTCTTAGTTATTACCTACATATTCGGTTTGAGACAATCACTTCACTTGACTGGACCTAGAAATAAGTTAGCAAACACAGGACAGGAATATGAAAGAATACTGCTAATATTCCCGAGGAAAAGAATTTTGAAAGATGATTTTGAGAGATGATGATGATGATTCTATAAGATTCCTTTAGAATTTAAAGTAAGCAAACGATAACTTTACTTTTCATTTCAAGTTTAAAAATGTATGTAATTCAGATTGTTACTCGTATTTTCTGTTATTTTTATTCGTGGTCCGATATGACGAACCGTCACTGAAAATATAAAGGCATCTCGTAAAAAATATTCTATATTACTATTATTCTATATATATAAGTACGTCATTTCTCAAATATACTTTTTGTATAAAACTACTAAATTGAGCATAAAAAATGTTTGCAGCAAATTCAAGGTAATTCAAATCAAATCCAGGTCACAGCCCACAGTTTCGAAATTTATCAATTACAAAAATTTTAAGTGATTCAAAAGATCTCTAATAAAAACCAAATCCCTGACGAATTATAGCAAATATCCATAACATATATCCAAATAGTTATCGAATAAACTAATTTCAAATTGTGCAAAATTACTCCTTTCGGATTTTTCTCTTCACTCGTGCTGTAAGTCTTCTTGCCAAATTTCGTAATGGTAATTCATCATTCAAAGTGGTCATCCAACTTAAGCCGTGGCTTTAGTGCGCTGCGGAAGGGGATGCGGAAGGGAGAAGATGATTTAAATTGGGTTAAGCAGTTATCCTGTCGGTGATCAGACGATAGTCCAAGAGCTCTTGAAAGAGCGCGCGGCCATCGGGAGAACGCGCGAAGTAATATAGTGTAGTATACATAATAATAATTTCAAAATGTCTCCACGCATTCACGCGTAAGAGAGTATTGAAAGACAGACAGACCGTCAGACGAACAATTTAAAGGTGGTAGAGCCTTTAGAGCTCTCCTGGGGCGGCACCAACGCCACCCTCATAACCCGCCGTAAAGCAACATATACTTCATGTATTGTGTTTCGGTTGGGGAGTTGTGGTTGCCGGATACACATTATTGGAGGCGACCATCTTAGTCCTCAAGAGTAGGAACGCATCCGCGTCTATCAAGGATAGACGCGGATGCGCCCAATTTAAGGTAAATAGAACTTCTGTTGCATTTGAGATTGGACGTGGTTGTCCATGGGCTGCAGTCACCACTTACCATCAGGTGGCCTGCATGTTTTTTACTATTCCACAATAAAAAAAGAAGTGATTTTATAAGGATTCCTAATTCCTTTTGAGATATAACATTCTAAAAATAAGTACTCAAAACTAGTACACGAATTAGCATAATCACTGCGTGCTAATTCACGTACAATATTATATTTACGGTATTCTTGCGTATCAGAATACGTAACGGACGCAATTTGTTACGTATTGACTGCGTATGACAAGTATTGTACGTAGATTGTACTCAATATCAACAATAATGAGTGTTATGACGTGTAAATGACATTGATTGTTATATTACAAGTGTAGAAGAGTCTGGGTTTGGTGTTAGTGTATTCATTTTTGTGTGTTCATGGCATCTTCGATACAAGAGGTCCGAGTTTGAGAAACAACGTTATATTTTGTTTATAAATACGGAATAAAATGAAGTATACTTGCTGTTGTGTGCGTTTATGTAAAACCAACTTTTTTATTAAAGGAGATTAGCAAATGATCATGTAGGCCACCTAATGCATACATACCTGTGCCGTATACATACAACCTCAAACAGGACTGAAGTCCTATCTGAGCTCGTATGCAGATGCTACGAGATATCAGATAGGACTTGAGGATCTTGAGGACAAAGATAGTCCCTTTTAAGTGCATCCGCAGCCCACCGATTAACAAGAGTTGCATTACGGCTGATTGAGGGCCGCGGTAGTACTACCCCTATCAGACTGTAATTCTACTACCTGAAAAATTGCACTGTATTGGAGAGTTTACTTCTTAGACAAAAATATCAGGTTCTCATTATTTATAATGTCTATCCCTTTCGTATTAAATAATATTTATTCAATTCGTTTTAACCGATTTAGATAAGTCTTATTTAACCTCAAGAGCAAAGCCATGTCTTTGTTATACAATTTGTTATAATATATCTAGAATTTATTCATTTTTGTTATAATATTGCTTTATCTGTATATTAAGTTGCTTTATCATTATAATATTGAATATTTATAGTATCGATAACTATACAAAATTGACTGTGACAGGAAAATTTATCATTAAATTTTAATTTGACGTTTACTTTAAGCAATTTAACAGCAGAGTCGGTATTTAACCTTTCCAGAAATAAATAAATAAATTTCACGCGAACACAGTCACGGGTACATGTTATGTATTCCAAGCAAGGTTGCCTCAAACAAGTTCACCGGCTAAAGGTAACGATGGCTTCGCGAGCCGTGAGTCGTGACAGGTGACACGCATGCGACGAGCTCGTAAACCTACATACAGCCACATTTTTGACAACAAACGTGGAACACTTCGGAATACTACAACCATGCTCTTTAAATAGAATATCCGCTTTAGAGTTTCAAATGAATGGCGTTAACATTTTTATTTTATTTTTACGACTGTAATAAAAAGTTTTATTTTGAACAAATACATGGACGTCATAAAATATAGAATTTATAAATATATACAAATTTATCGTATCTTACAGTAAATAATTCAGTTAATAGTTTATTTTTAAATCTATATTTTAAAAGACAATACAAAACATATATTCCTCCATTTATTTTATTTACAATAATAATTATTGCGAAAAGAATTACAAAATAACTAAAAACTAATTGTAATAAAAGCGTACCCTAAGCAATCTAAAGCGAATTTGCGCATATGTGGCAAAATGCCAAGAATTCCGGACGTATTCTCGCACTATAAAGTGATAGCAATTCTCTCCTCCTTCAGCTGCGGCTATCAAACATGGCACTAATTGTTTGTTTTTTTTAACATATGTCCTCAATCTTTGAGTTTTTGATCAAAGTTACGATCAAGCATACAGATTTTAAAGGGACTACACTACAATACACTTACACAATAGAACTTATCAGGCATAGGTTACTTTTAGTACTATAACACACATACATATATTAGTTTATAACATAGGTTCTGGTAAAGTACAGTCTGATACTACAAACTCATAACTCCAGCCTTTAAGTAATAAATAAGTATAATTAGCGTAACTAAAAAGATCAGAAATCTAAATACCATTGTCTCATTATAAATGATTATTGGTCAATTACCCGTTTGCTACTTAAATACCACAACACGTCACGATATACCAACTTCACACACGCATACGGTCGCCAAAATACGTTCCCTCACAAAAAGCACATCTCTTTAAAACTCATTCTTCCAACGGTACTCTCACGTGCTGCTACTGTTTATCTGCGGACCGTACTCCGTGAACAGTTGCTAGCTGTTTAAAATTCATCCCGCGAGCTCATCAGCCTTAACAGGCTTAATTAGAGGTTGCGTTGCTACGGAAACAAATCGTTTTAAACTTTTGGAAGCTTACAATTGTAATTTTAAGTTGTATTTCTTAGTGTAACAAAGTTGCTATGCGCGGATTACAAGGCTGGCGGTGGTCCTTCCCCGGTCGATTTTTTCTACAACCTGTCGCTATTATTATTTATTAACCAAGTTCCTTGCAAACCTGTTTAAGAACTAAACAAACGCTATAAAATTTTCCGTTTGTCATATTAGAATTAGTTTTTTATAAGATACTAACCGTGGCCCGCGACTACTTTCACGTAGGCTTTTATTTTTGGGTTTTTCCATATTTGAAACAAAATTTTCTCACGTGCTCACGCCCGTAAAATTCAAATGGCCAAAACGAGTTTATTTATAGATCGATTGACATGAAACGAATACTAAATGTTAAGTAAAACTCACTGCAATACAATGGTGATAACCTCACTAAAATCGGTTAAGCCATTTCTGAGATCAACGGGCACAAACTTACATACAAACAAATTTAATTGTTATGTTACTTCTTGATACCGTACGTTTCTATTGGTGAAAAAAAAGGTTAAAAGCTTTTGGAGCTTATTTGGCACAAACCAACAAAAAAATCTTTCTCTTTATAATATTAGTATGGTATATTTATGGTATCATCATGAAACCTCTTTCGCATAAACTTGATATCTTTCCGCTCATCAATTAGCTTGATACCTTGTGTCTGTCCATCAGTGTGACTATAATCACGGGTATCACAAATAAATATTTATGGCGTGATTTGGTACAAGACATAGGTTTGAGCGTTCGTTGGTTACATTTAATTGTTGCGCGAATTAGGCTACATGTAGAAGCCAGGCTACCATCCTATTTTGTAAGAAGCCCGCCAGTGGCGTTCAGTTCTACCAGACCGGTAGAGCTGAACGCCACTGGCGGAGTCGCGGAAATGTGTTAAAGCGTCCTAGGGCTTCCGCCCCGTATTAAACGCTGGATCACCGGTCAGGTTTTTAGTTGATTGGAGCCTTACGTAACCTTCCATTAACTATGTGGCGGAAGGTACTAGTCCCGAGGTTTGCTGAAGTAAAAACCCTACTTGTCAAAAGCGGCAACACATCTAATGCATTGACGCATTGGGATCTCAAGACCTCAATCAGGACTTGTGTTTTGTGGGGTTGAAAGTGGATCTTCATGAGTGACTAGTTACTATCAGGTGACCTACTCATTTGTTACTCTTTTGATTTAAAAAACCAAAATTCAAAACGTGCGTAGACTCTGAGCACCTATTCAGCAAAATTACAAGAGTTGCTTTGGTTGATTATGAGAGCGGCAGTGCTCCCTCCCCTTCATATTTTTTTTTAATAAAGAGACTATTTATGACTTAAAATAGTAAATGTCCCCCAAAGTAAATTATCACAACTCTCTAACTGCAATGCAAGAATTATTTCGGTGGATTATAAAAGCGGTAATGGTACCTCCCCTTCCAATCTAAAACCCAACTGTCAAAGTGGCTAGTAAGTTACCTAAAGCGACTAATTATAAGTGAAACTAGTGTTGCCACCTATAAATTGTGCCATATAACCTTAACAATGCAAACTTCCAATTACACGGAGCGAGCGCCGTTATTCGTCCAAATGTAACTTATCATTTTCCGTATATAAAAAGGGGATCGCACTTAATTGGTGTTTAAGACGACGTGCGAATTTCGATAACGATAGGTGTTAACCTATAAAATAGGTCAGTTAATATTTATGTGTGTCTTCAAAAGCACTAAAAATAAAAGGGAATTGCATGAGAACAATAGAATAATAATAACTCAATAATAATGTATTATCCAATTACTTATATTTTCCTATTTTGCACATAATGACCCATATATAAATATATATAAATAATATATATAAATTAAGTAACAACAGAACTTAAAATTACCTAAAACTATATTTTAAGTCGATTTCTACACGAAAAGGTGTAGTGGTAGAATCTATACGGTTCAACCGCGGAGGTACCACAACCCATTTGTAACATAAAGTTTACTTGCCTTTCGGTAGATATGTGTGGTTGCCCACACACGTACAAATGAAGCAACCACGTTAGTCCCCAGGAGAAGCAAATCATATGTCATTGACTTCTAGTGGGACTCTTGTACCTTATGGAGAGACATCCATGGATGGTAGTGATCACTTACCATCAGCTGGACTGTACGTTCGAATGCTACTTCCATTTTATAATAATCCTCATAAGCATTAGTAGTGTTTCGGTTGAAGAGGTGCGGTTGTCGGCTACACTTATAAGCGAAGCGACCATTTTAGTCCTCAGGAGTAGCAACGTGTCTACGATCGAGCTCAGATAGGATTTCGGTCGTGTTTATGGTTATACGTGGATGGCTATGGGCTGCGACTATATAACATCAAGTGGTTTGCATCCTCGTTTGCTACTCTTCTTACTTATAAAAAAAATAAAAACATCTGGCTTGATTGAATCGGGAACCTTCCACATGTCAGACCTGACAAGATGACATCCATTACTTTTTTATAGACTTAGTTATACGATTAAAATTGGCACCTTTTTTAACGCAGTCAAAAACCTCTAGAAACATTTATCGTTATTTCATCGAATGTCTGTTAGCCAATCGTTAACTGATCTAACCACTTTTTAATGCACTTCTATCAAACTGCATCAGTCTCACTACAGGCACATTTTGTTCCTATCTACCTTATATTTTGATAACTACCTATCACGATAAATCTATTTATACAACATCCGTTAGCGATTTACGCCGAATCGCCGACCACTGTTCCTTATAACAATCTTTTGAAGCACTTTTGGACATTATTATCTAGTGTACTTGGAATTATAGGTACTTTAAAAATATTGTATTTAGCCTAGGTCGATAATTTAATGATCATTTTGAGAAAAACTTTCTAGAGATTCTACGGGAGGTGATAAAAATAAAAAAGGTTTTCAAACCTAAAGTTGTGGTAATAGAAAGTATTCTAGTAGCTAAAGTACAAGCTTTAATAGAATCCTTAGCCCACTACTTTTTCTACGAAATATATAAGTTATATGCATGTTACAGATTACTCGAAAAATATTAAAAAATACAAAGACCCTATTTTAACCATAATTATTTTCAGGCGTTGCTCATTTTTAACATAATATAATATGTAATACGTAGGCAATAACGAGCTCAAATACACAGTTATGTACACAGCACGCCTTAATTCAGATAGATTAAATCAATAGCATTCGCATTGAAGAAACATGGAAAAAATAAAAAAAACGGACAACATTTTACATTTATATAATAGTAGATATAAACCGTAGCGAAATAAATAACGTATCAACTGTATGTTAACCACTCTATCGTTGGATCTTTATAGCAAAGCTCGCTGAAGATAGATGATCTGTAGCAGCCCTACTGGCCGACTTCGCATTGTGTGGATAGATAAGAATAGCGCTACTAGTGGCTATTATTTTAGTTCTTATCCTTGTACGTAAATAAATATACATTGTAGTCGATGTTAAACACGTAATTTTATAAATGTTCTATATCATGTTCATGTCAGGTCATTTAAAATTATATTGTAGTACGAACACATATATTTTTAATTTTTTGTAATTATCAAGGGATATATGAAGATGGGTGGAGCATTTCAGTGTTATGTGCGCCAGCAATATTGATCAATCACTGCGAAATTTGTATTTCAACGGGAGGTATTTTTGTTATATAGTGCCGAGAGTTTTCCGACGAGTTTTTGCTCAAAAACAATCTTAGCCAACAGGACGCCCTAAGCCGATGTACTGATTTTATATTATATCCTTGACATTCATTAAGTGTATGTTATATGTGAATTTGGGAAATCTTATAACATTTTTTTTTCATATTACAACATAAAAGCAGTTTAAAAAAAACATATACTTGGCAAATTACCTTAATATATAAAAGGAAGGTAACCTTCACATTAGTTATAATAAACGCCTAATATAAAGACAGGGAAAAATAATTTGCAATATATTTATTAACATTACTTAATCCTCAACAGGCGAACATCACACAAACATAATTTCGTACAATTAAGTCGTCTATAAACCTATCACTTAACGGTATTGTGGCGAAATGGCGGCCATTTTATTATGCATCGGCTAACTGTTACCGCCATCATAGTGGCCTGTCAAAATACCAGCTTGCTAAAGTAGATTCTTAAGTTGTATAGAAAGGTTTATAGAAAACAGAGTTTAATAAAAGTTACGTAAAACTGTTCCATGGAAATGGCAATATTAAAATATTTTTTTATATATGTATCCAAGGAGCATGCAGTCCCCCTGTAACAATTTAAACGGCGCAGCTGCTGCAGCGGGCATATATTCATTCACATACAGGATTGAAGTACTGTCTGACATTTAATACTTGAAACTGATCATAAATGCGTTGTTGCCTCTTATTTAAGCCGAAGCTTAGCGGAAAAAGCAGAAGGCTAATACTAGTATGAAATTAAGTTGATTGATATTGGATGGAAGTTTAAATGTCTTTTGATTTTATTATTTTTACAAAACATTTTCCTCAATTTTTGAAACTTTTTTATATCTGTTTTTTCTAAATGAAAAAGAAAGTTTCATTTCATTTAAGTAAATATTAATATTTATATTTTATAATTTTTCAAGTCACTTTCCGAAATTCCCAAATTAACCAACATAATTTAAATAAGTTCCTATTCTGTTATAAATTTTAATGAAGCATGTTTATCGCAAATCTAACACTGTTGAAGGTAATTATTTTTTCACGATATTGTAGATATCTTCATTGGCTAGATGTTTATAGATAAGATAAAGATAGTGATGCTAGGGCTTATCTGACTTATAGGCGAGCTTCGGAGTAAGCAATAAAGATCGCGCGATAGCCGAGAAGATATAGCCGATATGTCACAAGCTGCTCGCTAAACTGTTAGTCTTCTGTAGATAGCAGTAACCATTAGCACGTGGCATTTAAGTTTTTTCGAGTCATTACGGGCACGTCCTACACTAATTTCTGCTACTCATACCCGACACTATTGTCAGTTTTTTACTATGAAACGGATACTATTAACGATATTTAATTGCCATTCGTGTATTAATTTCGCGATGACATTAGTTTAAAGTCATTTGTACTGTCGGTATTCGAGGGCGAGAACAAATGGGAGGGATTATTCGGGTCTTGAGGGTTCCCTCTTTATCCAGGCCTTTTCTCGACAGGTTCAAAAATTTAGCTCGATGATTCGGTCACATGGCGACATTATTTTGTAACACTTAATACTAATTAAAATATAGCAAGTTAATGGACAATAATCGACGGAGAAGTGATCCTTGCTAGCAGCACCTGCGGGAGTGGCCAACCACAAACTTGAAAAAAAATAGAACTACAAACTATATTGCACTTAACGTGATAGTAATGCCAAAACTCCACCTATAACCCTAATCTAACTGAAAATAAAAACAAAATTTGCAAGGCTATAAAACTATAGCTCGACCGACACTACCACCGCCCTCTTAATGCAACGTGAAACAACTTTTGTGATTCCGTTTGAAATGTGCGATTGCCGGCTACACGTCTAAGCGAGGCGATCTTAGCCCACAAGTAGTAATGCATCCACGTATGATATTAGATAAGATCTGAGTTCTGTTTGAAGCTGCAGCTACTACTTAACATTAGGTGGTCTGCACGCTGGTTTGCTAATTTATTCACAAAGAACTCTATTTTGCATTTGAGCTATCTAATTTTTTGTTTGTTTTTGTAACAAATAGACAAAATAAGCATCACTTTAGTTAGCTTCTAGTTCAGTATTTTAAATGTCTGTTCCAAAAACCTTTTGGCAAAGGGAGATCTCCCTCCAGGCGAGTTGATGTGCCTGGGGAGCGGCCGTGCTCCGATAGTGTCATTTCGGA